>DWAJ01002265.1:0-18247 GCA_018238005.1 Eurema mandarina
TTTTGCTCATAACTTAAAAACTAAAGGTAATCGGACTATAGTTCCCATACTATAAAATGATCGTATGGACGGACCCTACCGATCTGCTAAATGCCTACACTCATCTTCAAAACACCCTGTATATAAAAAAGTACAGAAAGTACTCCTTTTCCAGAAAGTTCCAAAATTTCCTTAAATTTTGTTTCCGTCTTAAATCAAACTCGGACAGTATCAAAGGGTTTTAGACTATCATAATATGTAGTACCCCGGAAATTTTATTTAACAAATGCTGTCGTTTTGAAGCTTAAGTAGCTCTCGAATAGATTGTTTTTCTCCTGTCTCACCATGAACGTCGGCATTGACGTTATCAGATAAGATTACCGTGACAGGCCAGTGATGAATCCCCAGTAGTAACAAGGTCACAACACTCTCAATTACAGGTAACTATGTAATTACGGTGTGTTACGCCTTTTGTTAGTGTATCACGCTTATTGCGTCTGGGTGCATTGTTGGACTGCCTTTGTTATATGTAAATTGCATTTTGAGATACATATAACTATGTAGGTGACTTGCAAACAAATTTGAAGCTGTCCGAAGATCAGTATGGCTATGTAGGTGTACTTAATAATCCTTTAAAATATTGGTTATTCTCCGAATAATGTATTTCTTTTGATATTGAACGTTATAACCTGATGTTCTTTATAAAAAGTAGAAATATCTTCCGATTGCGTAAATTCTAATCAATTGGAATTATTAATATAATTAATAATTAATTTAATTAATAATTCCAATCAATATAATTTGAACGTTTTTAAGGCTATTGTGAAAGACAGCTTAGTCACACCAAACATGTTTGTTTCGACTTCTTAGACGGCATCTCTGTTTTACATCAGGCGAAATCAAGTGTCTGTCTATCTTAAATATAAGATATGATTTCCATAGATGTCGTTACAAGCAATTTTAACTAAAGTTGTCTTCATCAAGTGGCTTAGACATATTTGGACTGGATCCAAAAACAAGCCTTTAAGTTAAGGTCCTAGGGTGAATGGCCCTTCCCACGCTACGTTATTTTATATACAATAACTTCTGGTCAACTGTATATGGTATTTTTTATCGAGTTGATGAGACTATAACTCCTACGTATTATGACATATAATGTGGTTACTATTTTTACACTACTATTCTTGAAGCCTATCAGACAAGGTATTATGGAGACTTGTGAATTTCTCGTATAATAACCAAGTAACTAATAACTAGATTTGAAACCTATAATTTTTCTGTTTGATTATTCCAATATTGGACAGTTTGGGTTCGGAATTTGAAGTACAAGCTGTTGTTATAATAGTGCAAGAGGACTTTTATACTTGTAGCTTAATGAAATAACCAAGCAAGTATTAAGGGCAATTACATATCTGATGTACAGTATAATGTAAAGAATTCGTAATGTAACAGTAGCCTTGATTAAATAGGGGGGTTTATTGCAATGCAATTAAACCGGTTTATTTTGAAGATGAATATACTGACTTTGGCATCTTGTCAACAATTGCCTATGAACACTCGGAGTCAGTGTACTCAATATAAAATGGATTTTCTTCTGAGAATTGTTTAGCACAGAAGCTGACCTACATTATTGGGACGATTTGGTCTAGTTTAGGTTTAGGAAAAGGATCTCAGTCTGATTTCTATGTAATGTATGGATAAAAATCTATAAGCAACATTATAAAGAGAAAGCTGTGGGTTTTTGTGGTTATAGACTAATCTTAAAAATTATTTAAATAATCTTGGGGTTTTTAAATCCGAATATGGAAGCCAAAATTATCGAAGTTCATAGGCGGTATTCCCCTGGAATTTTTTACATTTTTGATATTTCGTGTTAAGAAATAATCACTTGACGATGTAATTTAACATAGGTCGCTAAACATAATTTTCTATGTCATATTTCTCGGTTCCTAATAGAGGCATCACGAACGAGTTGCGCAAAAGGCGATGTCACCAAGTTAGGTAGTGCTCACTAAATGTTGCGAAATGTCTGAAGATGGACTATTATTTTATTAACACATCGTTTTAAGAGGCTACTCTAATGTATATAATCTTTTAGTTGGGATAGAAAAGAAAGTTGAGGTGTCAAGAGACATATTGCAAGGTACTTTTTTTGTTTTTGAGTTATCTCAAATTTATATTAAATTATCCATATTAATACGATATTCTGCTGATCATAGCGGATATACCGAACTTGCATATTATATCATTAAAATGGATGAAGCCATTCTTGAAAAGTAAAAAGCGTAACTAGGTTCGATTCAGTCTATACTAATATTGTAAACATGAAATATTTGATTGTTTCTGAAAAATAAATTTCTTCGTGTAAGCAATCATAGAAATTTACGAAAATTTATAAAAATAGTAAAATGACAAAGATAATGATAAATTTAATATCAAAGATGTATCTGGTTTATTTTATATTACGCAATTGTACAGAAAACCGCTTTACCTTATATTTTTGTATTTACACGGTTAAATTAACCTTCAAAACGTCACGGTTATATAACTGACTTATCAGTAGTAGGTATACTCAGTTTACGTTTCCATTACCAACTTGCTACGACCGTTAATAGAATGATACGCTTTTGTTCAACTTACTGGACATCCTTTTTTATATTCTAGTTTAGTCTGTCCTTGGTATCTCGCTAGACCTCTCTCCAGGTCTTGCCGATGGCCTTCTCTTCGTCGATGTTAGTTTGCCGCCTGATCGTTTAACTATTGGTCGATGGTTATCTGTTCGCGTTTAATTAATTTTTATTTAAATCTATCGAAGTAGTTATTTGCCGTCTTTTCTCCAAATCTACCCACCTTATAATAATTATATTACTTATAATTAATCTATCATAATATATAAAGCTGAAGAGTTTGTTTGTTTGTTTGTTTGAACGCGCTAATCTCAGGATCTACTGGTTCAAATTGAAATTTTTTTTATTGAATTGACCATTTATCGAGGAAGGCTTTAGGCTACATAACATTACGCTGCGACTAATAGGAGTGAAGATATAATGGAAAATATGGAAAAAACGGGGAAAATTATTCATCTTTGGGGGCTTCCTTTGCGTGCGCTGCGAAAACGGTTCAAGATACAAAAATAATATGTATGAAAGAATTATTCCTCTTTAAATGATCTAAAAAGATCTAAAAAATTGACTCACTATGACATAATAATAGAAATAGATCCGATGGGGACGAAGTCGCGAGCAACAGCTAGTATATTATATTAGTTATTGATGAGACATAGATGAATAAACGCCAAAGAATCAGTTTCGGAAACAAATTGCTTTATTTCTAAATATAATTTCAATCATCCAGCGGACATGCGCCGAATATAACGTTTGTAATCATTAAAAATAAACCGCGCCATTTCTTGGCTTGTCTGAAACGCTGTTTATCTTGACGCAAGCTTCCTTTTACGAAATTTATAATTTAGTTTTATTTTCCTATTAAAAACCAATGATCCAACGAAACTAAAATACTCGTACATATTATACTAGCTGAGTCCCGCGGTTTTACCCGCGTAATTCCCGTTCCCGGGGCAATACCAGGATGTAAGCTATCCTATCTTTTAAGTTGGATCAAACTGCACATGGTGTGTAAATTTTATTATAATCGGTTAAGTGGTTTAGGAGTCCATTGAGGACAAACAGTGTGACACGAGATTTATATATATTAAGATTTATGAGAACTGAACTTGCTTATTAATAACTAAACGGACACCAGTTATTTTTTTACTTATTTCAAAGAACATATTTTACAATATATTAATCTGACAGAACGACAAACAGGTAATTTTTAATTGGATCGGAAGTTAAAGGTTATAATGAAGCATTTTATTAAAGTCTATTAGACTACGTCAAGTGCAAGTAAGACACTGTTCCACATTGAGACCGTGACATGAATAAGCGGCAAGGTCACAACCTTGTGCTTCCTATTGTATACGATGATAGGATTAAGTAAAATGCACCATCCGTCATCCGGAAGAGTTATAGTGACGTATTGAGTTCATCTACTAGAATTACGTAAGGGTCAGTCGCGGCTTATATCCGTATCAGAGGAACATCTCGTCCTAACGTCTCGTAACGTCTAATGATTGTAGACCTAAATGTCAAGACTTAAGAATCAAAATTGATTGCAGATCGTTGATGGTTAAGGCGTTTCGTGATTGAGTTCAGTATGGACGGCCGCCAGGCCAGGGATGTGACTATTCCCGTCTGAGAAAATGTATCGGATGGCTCGCAAAAGTCTTTTCGTGTGTCATTCAAATTGTAAGCCGGAGTGAACGTTAAATATACGAGTACGGCAAACTATTGTTCGAAGTTCAAATGCAGCATCTGTATTTAATATTATATTTGCGAATCTGTGCTAAGCTTTGACTCCTAATTTCCTCGTCAAATTTTTCATGAAATTTTGTGCAAATAGTCTAGATCTTGAGAGTAGAGTATAGGCTACTATTATCGTGATAAAATGGGTTTAACAAGTGGAAATAAAGTTGAAAGTTTCTATGCAAAAATTTAAGATTTATGAAACTTCTTATGCAGGCTTTTGTTAAAATTATATTGGAATCTATGTCACATATAATGCAAAAAACCAAATTAGATTTGGAACTGAAAAGCAGCTATACCAATTCGAATAATTTTCGCAGCATTTCCATGTTCCATATGTGAAATATCTGCCACTTAAAGCGACAAGATGTAGACCAATATAAGAGTATTCGTTACTCATAATAATAGACGCTATATTTGGTCCTACTAGCTCGGTATTGTTGAATCATTTAAGGTGACAATATTTTTGGTCGGTCAATGTCACCTGATGCCATTTGTATAATGTTTTAATCCGTTTTGCATATTGATTAATAAGCATTGTTATTAAACAGTTGGTATGAAAACTTCAGCGATAGAATAATAATAATTTTTGAGTTTTTTTTTGAGTTTGTGAAGGAGAAGCTGCAACAAACGATTTGGTAGTGAGAATAAAAATTCAAATAAAAAACGTAAATGATGATGATTATGATTTTGTAGAGGTATATAAAAATAATACAAACAATAGAAAGTCAGATTATTTTAAAGATAAATACATTATAGACGATAACATATTAACCAAAAAATGTCCTACGGCTTTTACGAAAGTAAAGAACACAGCTTATGTAAACAAAGACGCTATTCGTAGAATATTTTTATTAGATCAAGTACGTACAATAAAGCGTGCAGTTCGAATATATGCACGTACTTGTAGTTATTATTATAATAATGTATATGACGCTTCTATATCGTGCATGTGTGTTAGTGTGTGTGGTACGTGTCGTTGTCGGCGCAAATGTTTGCATTGTATTATGTCATTTATCAATACTCCAATAAGCGAGTCGTGACATACTGATCGCTGAACGAAAATGAAAACAAGGTCGTAACGCCGGCTGAATATTTGGGCTATTACCTGCAATTAGGCTGAGAGTTGAGATCTCGGAGATCGGCCAAAGCACATTAAATTGCTGTGGATTTTTTAAACCAGGATTAGATAATGTAATTCTCCGTTTGTTTTTGTTCTAAGTGTTATCTTTCTAACCAAACAAACGATACCACAGTTTATCTACTAAATAATAAGTAGAATACTTAGAAAATGTCCGTATGATCTAATTTAATTTTTGTTCTTTTTGTTAAATTTATTACTACTTTTATATTTGATACGTCTTATCTTCACGAAACACCTTCTTAGGTTCTTCGTAAGACGATTTCAGTATCTTGTCAAACAGAATGACTAATATTATCCTATCTTTATTTCACCTTGCTATGTTATCTTTAAACAGATAAATTTAGAGTAGGAATTATGCAAATAATAGCGTTCATATGAAAATATGAAAACACTTTTATTAAAAACTGGATTCGTAAGCGACCTAAAAAGAAATCAGGTCAAGATTTGAAGCCATGCGTTTGTGATATTATTTCTGGACTGAAACGAAGCGTCGATATAACTTGTAGTTCATTAGTAGGTAGTATTGCTTCACTTTTGTTAATTAACTGTTTCTACGTTCATACTACATCCCGAGTAAGGCTGATTAACTTATTTGTCGTTAGGCTGAATTGGGTCGGCTTACTTAGGTTGTTAACACCCTTACAGGAAAAAAGCGTCAACAAGTGGTATTAATGGTATGGTCAAAGGCTCCAGTCCAGTTAACCTGTAGTACATAGGGATAGAATACCGTAGGTTTAAGTCGGTTTATGTCCCATATAACCTGCTATCTGTTTCAAGGTCTGCTGACATGCATAAGTTTTACCCATCGAAATGAAACCTGTAGATTCTAAGCCATGTGTCCTATTCCGGCGTAACATCGACCTACAATACTAACCCTTTTAATATTGAATCAATTGTATTATAATTAAAATAATAGGTAATACTTCCAATTCGTCTAGTTCACCAGCGTCAAGCGCAACTCCGTTAAGCCTTCTAATTCAATAGTATTTGTTAGAGACGTAGTAACAAGGTATTGTTCTCACGGTATCTGGCAATCGGTTATCACTCGGAATGTGAATTGTGAACGTCGTGAGGGGGGCGTCGGCAAATGTCATGAGGCGTTTGCACTGTGATGAAATTTGTGTGGGCTCTTGGTGATTAGGAAATTGTTAGAGCCTTTTAAGTTGTTTATGTTTGATCTATTGGTGGAGAAAGTTATTCTGTATTGGATGGCAATCGTATGGTAATTTTTTATGTTGAGGTTTTTTGTGGCGAAGGTGTGTGTATAGCTGGTTGTTAGCGACATTATATTGGGTGGTATGTGGAATTTTGAGAGTTCAACGAACTTGATTTCAACAAGTTTAAATTTTTTAATGATAAGTGTACGTTCGATAGAGTTTTTTTAACTTTTCAATAGTTTCTTGACGTCACGTAATTCTCTTATCTAATAAACCGCTTTAGAAACTAGATGAATCTCTAATGAAATTCTCAATTAAAAAGTATTAATTACTTACCTATCACAAATTCCGGACGATTCAGGGCAGTCGTCTCTAGTTTCTTGAGAAAGAGCGTTTTTCCATTCGAAGCCAGTCCGACCGGCCACTAGTTGTCCCTTTTCTTTGTTTGTGCATTTGGTTCCGGCTGTCGTCTGTCCTGTTCGCACGCTTTCCTACACCTGTAGCGACACACATCTTCGACTTTCTATTTTGGCTCATTGCACGCGTGTACGATCTCCGAAATATTGCTACCGTAGTGAAATTTATTTATACTATTGTGTATAAATTAATGTAGAGTAAATAAACAAAAGAGATGATTGCAAGTGAATATTAGAAAATAAGTTAAAGCGTAAAAGTTTATGGAAAATCACTATAGGTACTTTTTATAGGCCAGGTATACTATCTAGTATCTAATGATATTTTCCATCTATCTGATTCAAATGTCTTTCAATCCTAAATACATATTTACTTTTTCCGCTACGTTTAGCAAATTATAAATTATCCAGGAGTAATATATTTTCTCGTACGAACCTATTCTTTAGTCTACTACATACATGTCTATTGAATTTAATTCTTATAATTTAAAGCCATTGACTCATTAGCAAGTATAAACATTTTAGACACACTGACCCACAAATAAAACCACTTTTTATTCAAGCTCATTTTATGTATTCGTGGTGTCAAGTTTACGGTCGTGCATTGTGCTTAAAAGGTGGTTTCACTTATTTTCACATTAAGTTAATCCATTGTTGTTTTCACTATTCACGGGGCAATGGAAAACTGCTTCCCATGGTCACTTTTAATTAAAGGTCGGTATGTATGTATGTATGTATGTATGTGTATTAAAGATAATTATTGGCCCTTTAATCTTGTAAGTGAATAATTAGCTTGGCGTGTTGTAGTAAGAATTTTTTTGTGGGAAAAGTAAAAAGGGATGTGTAACGTTATCTATAAGTCATTTGGGAATGTAGCTTGCCTATTTTTTTATTTGTATAACCACACTTTGTTACAGAGAAGTTGTACCAAGTAGTATTAACATTAGAAACACCTAAAAGTTCTTAATTGTTATTAAAATTAACCAAACAATATTAAGACGATTTTCTTGCACATAAGCAATCCCTTGAAAAAATTAAACCGGACTCAAACCAACTTAATCGTTAATGGTTTTTTTCCGTAAGCAAAAAATAAGACTGCACTTGCCCTAAGTAAAAACTTTTTTTACTTTTCTTTATTATATTAATTTATAAAAAGTTAGAAACGTTCGGAAACAAAGCTTCCTTAAATTAAAATTCCGGAAATAATATTTTGATATCATCGTGGCATTAAGAAATGAATGCGCAACAATATTCTCGGTTCGTGTTATCGAATATTAATATAGATGATTTCACTGGTTTTGCAACGTATTATTACATTATAATTGTAAATGTCGAAATTGTTAGCAGTTGCAATGTTGCATGCTCGATTCAATTTGTTGTGTTAAGAAACTCGTGTAGAAATAAATTTGAAGTATATTTCCTTCTCGTAACGCGAAAATACGTACGATAAATTAGTTTGGTTGTGGCAGATTAATTATTTTATTTATGGGGTTGGCAACAAGCCTAATATTATAAATGCGTAAGTTTGGATGTTTTGTTACTATTTTATGAAAAACTGTTTAATAAATATTGGCTCTGGTTTGTAGATTATACCCTAATATATCACATAGGAAATTTTATATTTATAGTCCGGAAGTTATTAATATTTTAAATGGAAATGTGTCAGTTACCCTTAGCACGAATAGCTTTAAATTTCAAGTCATTCTGACATCTGAAAAGCAAATACATATTACGAAGAATTCAGAGATTTTTGCCTGTTCGTCTTGGTGGAAATTGCTTTTCGAACCTGTGTTTTCTAATACCATGACAATTTAAAAGTGTTACCCTATGTAGCCTAGATGATTAAAGATATTTTTGACTTTGAATTTTGCCTAATAGCCCTAAACAAATTAGTTCATAGCTCCGACAACTTATGAGTTCTTGGTAGTATATTCTAACAACGATATACAAAATGCAACATAGTTTCACAATCGCAGTGTAAACAACGTATAAAAACTTGGAAACGCACACTTTCTCGCGCCGTCCTCTATCTATCCGACGATTTACCTTGCAATTTCTCTACATTCGCATTTGTAAGGATTCATTGATACGACACGCAGACACCTAGAGATTCACACCTGGTGGATGTAGTAATGTGTGAGGTCAATTGCTATATATAATACTTATGTATAAAGCTAAAGAGATTGTCTGTTTAAACGCGCTAATCTCGGAAACTATTGGTGGATCGAAAATTGTATTTTTGTGATGGACAGTCATTTTGGTAATCTTTTTACTATCCCATGTACTTAATATACAGTTACTAAGAGCTAATAATAACAATATAATATAAGGTATTTTTATATTTATTCGTATAATATATTACAAAACAATAACTTTATTGGTATGAGAATAAAAACGTACCCTTCATCGCGTCAATGTTGAGGTTTAAATATTACTATTGTATAATAAACGTTTTTGTTGTATTGCATCAACTTTAATTACTGACTGTATGTACCTATAGCGACTGGTGCTAATTCTGATTCGCGCTAATAGTATTTTTTATTCGAGGTATAAGACTAACAGAACTTCTCGACATCAATATAAAGGGTAAATAGCAGACCCAATAGTGGTTCAGTGGTGGTCTTTCGGTACTAATAATAAAATGTATAAAAAATTCTCGATTCTATATTTTCATAAGATGTCAGCTGTTAGAAACTACTGTCGATAGAATCATTAGCATAGTATGTACTTACTTTAGATATTATTAAAATATAATATAGGTAGCTATGTTGCAATAGTAATTGAAAATATTAATAATACCACAAGACGCTAACATACGTATAATGAAGATACTCATTTAATAAGCAAAAAATATGAAATTCAGAGATTGTCTTAACGTTGAAATAATATAGCATTTTAATTTCAAAATAGCCGATTTGTATATGTTTTTAAATGTTTTACCTCATATAAAGATAAAGGTCGTATCTTTCGTCATGTAATTCGTGTACTTTAACACTAAATTAGTGGTATGTTACCTTATAATACCTTTATATGGGCTAGTGTTTTATAAAAGCCTGAAATAAACGTATTTTATTTATTTATTTATTTATTTATAAGCCCAATAATATGTTAAGTTATAATCTAAAGATACTTCGAGACGATTAAAACAAATCTGAATCGCACTATAGATATTTTTTGCAACTACATTTATATACCCACATCGAAAAGTGGATAATACAAAAATAATTATGAAAAGTAATTTAAATAATAAACAGAATGTATAATGAATGTTAAACAAGAAAGGCCTAATAATGCTGCAGTCATATAATATTTATATAAGTTAACACATTTAATATGTTTATAAGCAGTTACGTAATCTGTGGTTATTATTATAATCACGTGTGGTGGATCGAATGGTGAAATACTCTACTGTTTCTTATAAAACAATTTTGTATTGAAAAATGCATTGATTATGCTACCGTAATGTATATACTCGTATATAGCGAAAGTATGTCTTTCTATGTGTTTCGCTTACATGTAAAAATCATTGAACTACCTTCAATGGAATTTGGTTAGCATCATAAAAATGTATTGAATGAGGGTAGAAAAATATTATTCAAAAATCTTATCTTAATTTCGGCCCTAATTACCTACCTAATTTCTTCGTACTCTACAAAACCATTGTCGGACCTTTTCATGTAGTTCTTGAACTTGGTAAGATGTAAGAAGCACGCGTATGTATGTAACAAAATCGGTCATCGATTCTCGATAACTCTCAATGGTGTCCTTAACCCAGTAACGGCTTAAATCGAACTCATAATCACTGTTATATGAACTGCGGTAATCGCATGAACTATTTGTGTCAGAGATGGGCCAATAGACAGATGTTTGCTCGGGAACCGTGCCAAAGATTCCGTCTTACTTCGGCTTCCCGGTTTATTTAGTTTTTATGCAAATGGACACAGACAACTTTGTGACAGATTTTATTCACATACAAATATTTGGTGTTTCACGTAGTGTCCAATTTAGCAATATAAACACGCAATCAATTACGTGCAAATCTACATCAAAAATTGTTTAGAACATTCCTTTCAATTTCTTAATAGTTTTAGTTCCAATGATAAGTATCTCTGTGTTACAAGCATAGATATTCCGACGAACTCAATAATTTCTCCCAGTCGGAACTCGACGTCTCGGAAAATATACAGCAAAGCCAACTCGGAATATTAAATAACTCAACACAAGTGGAAAGCACGGACTGGCCGAGTTTACGTCACGTAACAATATCCTTAGTGATTGATGTGTGTATTGTCAGTTTAACAATGAGAACAGCATCCGTTTCATTGGACTGTACATCGGCACAAAGGTATTCAAACACGACTAGTCTTTTAAGACCTCGTCCGACAACTTTCCATTCTAGTTTTTCTTTTCGAGGTCATATATGATGTGCCCAATTAAAAAGTCACGTATGGGTCGCGAACTGGCCTATAATGTAACCTTAGATATACTTTTATTAATTTGAGTAATATGAATTTCGGAATTTGTTCTTATTAGAGGTTATGGGAGAGTTTTATTTACAACAAAAGTAAGTTCCAACTTGGTAGTAAGTTATTTTCTAACACACTTAAAGTGAAGAATATTACTAGACTAATGACCAAAATAACAAATAAAAAATTGTTTTAAAAAATGGTTTAACCACTTTGCCCAGAAAGTTTGTTTGTTTCATTTTGCAAATTCGGAGGCCAGAACTTGTTCGGTCCTAAATGAACTAGCGTTTGATAAGTTGGTCAATTAGATAGCAATTCCGATCCCGTTGCCTTAACAGGTTTCCAATCGATGTTTATTCGATGCATAACCATGTCTGAACTGGTCGTTTCGTAACCCACCTGTTTATTATTATATTTATGTTTTGTTATTTCCATTTTTTACGTTGGTCACGGTATTGCGTTTTGCTTCTATGGAATGTATCTTGAGAATTAAAGTATTCTGTTGCTTTTTAAGTCTTCTTAAGTTTCGCACACGTAATCTTGGTCCAGTTTTTATCAGAATTGTTTTTACATTCACAAAGAATGTAGTTAAGGATCAGAAGATCTTAAGATGCAAACCTCCAACGTAACAGACCTTGACTAATTTTAATACACATTTTAAATCAGAATTCGGAAAGAATTTTTCACCTAACTTACTCTTCAATAGATCCAGTGTGATAACTAGCGATCAATAAAAGGTATATGATCATACAGGAAAAGAGTAGTCATTGAATTTCAGTATTGAAAGTGATACCATTATAATATAGTGTTACATATACGGTTACATTTATGCAATCGGTGGACAGCGGTTCCCGCCGCACTTGTTTCCGTCTACAAATAACTGCCCTTTTGTTATGAAACCGAACAGTCATGTTACTCGCTATTTTGGACATGTTCCTCTGAACGTTCTTGGTTACGCCTTTCTTGCCTACTAATATTGTAATCGTGTAAGGGTGGGATGAATATTCTGGATGGATCCCGCTGAAATTTGATAGAATGAAAACTTAAATAATGTTACAGATATGGAAAATAAAAAAATAAGTATTTCCAGTACAACAAGGCCAACCTGGTCATCTATCTATCTATGTTTGAAGTTCTTAAATGTCTTTAGTATGAGTATTTTAGTTTTAATATAAATATGAATAAGTAATGATGTCATACAATAACAATACTTGCGAACTTGCAAATAGATACAATCTTGCGGCATCATCGATCTGCATTGGTGTGCATTCAGATACACGTGTCAGTAATTGTATCTATGTACTACAAGTGCTTTACAGTTTCACCTGCGTTTACCCAGTCCTTTTTCTTCGATATTTTCTCGTTAATAAACCTTAATATATACTTACAAATAATGTACCTTTTAGAAGTAAAGAAATTTCAAATTCGAATTACAATCTAAAATGCAGTAAAAAGTATTATAAATATACGGAACGGCGTATCAATATCAATATTATCAAATATCAATCAATATTTTCAGCATAGTAGCCAAATATATTTTTGAAGTAATGTTTTAATGGGAATACTCCACTAGTAGAGAATGCACTTAATCATTTTTGATGATTACCGAGTCCAACTTATTTGCATATATCGCATACGTGTCACAGACTTCGTACAGTATTTCTGTTTGTAGTTGAAATCAAATCGCTAATTTATTTATCTGAAAATCTTCTATGTGTTAAAATTTTCTTAAGTACTTTATTATAAACATTCTTGTGTGTGACACGGACCAATTATTAAGTCACCATATTTAATAAATATATCATTTAAATCTATAACCGTTGTATTTCAATCTATAACTGAAGCATATGCAAAATCTATTTTGTAATTCGTCTAGTCGGTTGAAGCGAGGTATTTTTATTGCATGATTGCAGTCACTTGTCCACCTATTAGTCGTTCCGTGGACCTTCACGGTGGTGGACCTGATGATGAAGGTCAAGGGTTCTCACTGCTTGAATGGGTAGTAAGGTTTATGCTAGTTTGTTCATGTTTCTCGTGTCTTTTTGCTCTGATGCACAGAATATCAAACAATCAAGAACCAAGTATTGATAGTTAATATGATAAGTTATAAATAGGACGTGTTATTTCTTGAAGTATGAAAAATATAGAACATAATTACTATGTAGCGACAGCTACTAATGAGCCCAGTTCTGAATCGCGCTTATAATATTTATTCCAGATAGCATATATAGAAGCTAACGATATCGACACATTGGGGCCTAAGGGCCAGTCAGTTGTTCGCCTGGTCGAGGATCCTCCCTTTGGTTTCGACTTTAGAGTAAGGTTACATCCTTCAGAACGAAACACATTCAAGATGAGATACCACTTATATAAACAAGTATGGATAAAATTTGAAACAACAACAAATTGTTTCAAATTTTATCCATTTTAGGGGTACCAGATTTACAAAGTAGCCAAATAGTTTTGTAATCAGTAAAATTAAAAGTACAGTTCAATACGCCCATGACGAATGTGCCATAACTCACAATAATTAATGATGCATTGTATGGACAATAAAATTTTACTATTCCATTGTTTATCGGTTATCTTATCAGCTTTACGAAATCTATAGAGTTATGGCACAACATATAAAAAAGTTTAAATATAGAATCAGTTACGTAATCCGATTATGTATGTATATTTATAGATTAATTTTGATAATTTTGCTAATATTTAGTTGGGTATCACGGTGTATTATTGCATTCCCAGTGAAGATGTATGTTGCTCTTTCACACAAAAATTACTCAAAAAACATGGCTAAATTATCACGTAGAATTCTTTTTACCCTGGCAATTGTTACGCGAAGAAAAACTAAGTGGGTATAACCAAGGAGTGCGGCTAATTTATTCGTACATAAAATACGTATCATAAAAATCTTTAACCAAAAATTTGGTGCTATCTCTCTCTTTCCATTCTATCTACTCCTACTTCTTTTCTCTGTGAATACAATATCCAGCCTATTACGCTAACCTCATTTCCAAAACGAAAGTTTAAAGGATGCGAGACAGATAGTGCACATCCATTAGGCACCGACCGTATCGCTACATTATCTATATTTAGCTTCTACTGTGTGCAATGCATATTTGCTTAATGTACGTTGGACTAGCGTTTTGAGAGATACTGTTTGCCTTTTACTTGTCCTTTTAGCGAAGAATAACAAGTGAATACTGCTTAATTTAAGGAGTATGTTCTCCCAGATTAAAACAAGTCGTTTGCCAAATATGCTGATGCTATTTCAAAGGGTCGGTTAATAATTATTTCGGAGAAGAAATCCGTGCGTGAAGTAACACTAGATTTTTTCTGTTTTAGATTTAAACTTTACGGTGCCGTTTTTCCTTAAGATGGCATAATAAGATCCTTAAGATTAAAATCAAACGTATCTATTTTAATTAGCTTTATATTATTCCAATTCACTTAAAAACAATCTTCGTAAAGGTGTTCACGAATAAATGAGATTTTATCTTAAATTTAATGTTTAAGAGGAAAGCATTTGTCCATATGATGTTTAAAATCTGTACTATAATTAGTTGGTAACCATATTTTATTAAAGCCATATGAAAAATAATAAACACACATGTTCCGAACACATGTTAGAGTGTGTAGTCAAAAAAGTAGGTACGTCGGAGTCAATTGTTTAGAAACTATGGGTCCCGTTGTGATCCATTAGATACAATTGCTTCTGTTTATATTGCGAATAGCTCAGGTGTTGTGGTGAAAAAAAAGTAATCTAATTTTTTTAACTGGCAAGACGGATTGATTTAATCTGTGGTAGATAAGCAAGATGATGGTGGAAAAAATCGTTTAAAGCCGGCCTGTTTTCTACTGTAATTGACACAATTATATGTTTTGCCAGAGTCAAAAAACTAGGTATATTTAATTTTGGAAGCAAGCAAATTGTGGAAACGCGACTGTTCAGTTTTTACCTTCAAAATTGTTAACAATGCGTTTGGAATTATTTGTTTTTGTAACTATCGGTCATGTGCTATTTTATAAGGTATGTTTTTAATTCAAAACGTTAAATAAGACCACAAGAAGCTTATGCGTTTTTATCCTAAATTTCGGCACAATTATAGGCGACCAGGGCATATTTTGTTGGACCAAGTGTATAAATTTTATTCGTAGTGAAGGACTAACTAAGGTTTTCTCTTAACCTTAAAAATAGAATCAAACAAATGTACAAACATAAGATGTCATTGAATATATTTACTCAACTGCTAATGTATTTACGTAATTAGGTATATTGGTTTGTGTAATTATTTTTTTATACAACGCAATGTCCTGCCTAATATTATAAGAAGGTTCAATAAAATGTTTTTCAACGTCCTCTATTGCGCAAAGACTAGAAATAAAACGTTTCTATCCTGATTGTGTTACCGTTATTAGTGTTCACGGGAAAAGATCGTTTATTTATTAAGACTATTGCAATATTGCGTTGCGTTAAAAACTGCTAAATGTTTTTGTTAACTCTTCATGACTTCATTAAATTATTAGCGACCAGCCCCGGTTTCCGACTCATATATTATGCATCTATTATACATAATTATCTATACATATCTATACATATAATAAAAACGTAACGAGTCGCTGTCTGTACATGGAAGATACATGAGAAAAAATATTACAGGAGACCTTTATTAAAGCAATAGAACCCAAAACAATGATTTTTGGTATTTTTGTCTGTTTGTCTGTTTGTTTGTGCACGCTAATCTCAGAAACGGCTCATCCTATCTAGATGGGGTTATCAATGATATATTGTGGTAAGCTTCACTTAACATTTAGTCTTTAATTCATGTCAATCGGTTGATAAATAAAAAAAGTTATGGCAATTTAAAGAATCACGTTGAACTTGCTGAACGTTTGTTGGCATTTTCAAAAATGCTGCCCAAAGTCACTTTTCTACGCGGGCGAAGTCGCTGGCACAGGTAGTACATAATATAAATCTAATGAATCACTCAAAACTTTAAACAATATTTGGAACGTAAAATAGATTTTACGTTATTATATTATTAGCTAGAGCCAATCGAAAGCTATCTTAAAGATTAATAAATACTTACGTACTATCAAACAGTAGACGGTGATTCAATTAATTAGATTGTACCGAGAAGTGTGAGATCGTCGCGATAACTCGATTGACCAATACGACGATGTGTCAAATGTGTTTACAAACAGATTGCTTGATTGGTGATTGGTGGTTGGTGAATTGATTGACGATTTATTTTATGATTGATTGATTGTTGGGTGTCGGTGAAAAGTTGAGATGTATACGTACGTTTTCTTGAGGATCCTTTTAAGGATACGTTGAGAGAGAAGGGTGGATTATAGGTCGCGTCATTTATGTTTAGCGCTGGACGAGAATAGCTGCGTATCGGTAGAATCGCGCTCGTAATTGACGTATTGGTGCGAGAAAGACAACACGACTGGGACAACCAATCAACGCTCGCGCACCCGACAATCACGCGCCCCGCGCGCCGTGCCGTTACCTCGATACCTTATTTTTGACTTCTGCGCAGGTTTCGTTCAGCGCTAAATATTCGTGACGCGATCTATACGTGGCATTCCCTAAGTACACTAATGAGTAATGACTAATTTAATTCCCGCACCTCGTGATGTATTTACTGGGACTAACTATTCTCAAGCGAAAAGATCTTGACACTAGTATGAAGTCGATATGAAAGACGACATTCCTCTTGCGATTTTAGTATATAGATCCAAAAAAGTATAGTAATTTAATCCATTTTTAATTCCTTAATTAGTGACACAAGTAAATGTAACCAGCCGCGTGCGCAGACAATACCTGTAATCGCAAGCCACGGTCAAAGACAATCGAAATCGAAAGGAAGCCACGCGGACGTGACGTCACCGTAATGATAATGATACCTGTTACAGTTCATAGCCGCCTGGTACTCGAGATGCGTTTTGCATAACAAGCGGTACTAATTTAGTGAAGTTTTTATTTTTGTCTATTATTATTATTCTTAAGTTAATGAGCTTATTTTGTATTTATTTCACAAAGTTGAAAATATATTCTGGGGATAATAAATAAATATTAGGTAAGAAAATTACCTTACGAAATATTAGGTCTGCAAAGTTGCCCGCTACATGCTAAAATACATTGGGTTTTTGAGCAAAAGAAATACGCCTATATGTATCCTACGAAAATTTCGCAGCTAAAAGAAGGGATGTACTAATAATACTTTAACCTAATCGTAAAGGTCCATCGGAAAATCATATAAATTCTATAACAAATAATAAATATTTTCGTTTAAGATGTTTAAAATCATATTCAATATGTAGTCATAATATATTCATATACAGGTGACCATGCCGCATACCCATAAGTTTAAGGACTCAGTTAGGTCAATGACTCCATTACCATATACATACATATATGTACGGTGATACGACTTTAGCTAATGTTCCACGCGACAGCAGTCATAGGTATTCCTAGCTTTGTTGATGCCCTTTGAGATTTTCTAGAAGTTTCCGTTTTTGATTTGTCTATGTTGTATGTTTCTCGAAATTGTTAGCTATAGAAAGGTGATGAACCATTGATTATTACAATCTGTTAGTTTAATAGCAAGTTGCTTTTCAAGACTTTGCTTGCCGTGAAATTTGAAAACTTGCTAATTCAGAAATATACTTTAAATTACGTAAAAACGAATGGTTATTATTTTTTTATTGAAAC
>DWAJ01002266.1:0-18247 GCA_018238005.1 Eurema mandarina
AACTAATATTTCGCTTGGCAAATAGCTAGTACATACGCTTGTATCGAAATGGTATAGTACGCGTCATTTATGTTAAGCGCTGGACGAGAATAGTTGCGCATCGGTCGAATCGCGCTCGTAATTGACGTATTGGTGCGAGAAAGACAACACGACTGGGACAGCCAATCAACGCTCGCGCACCCGACGATCACGCGCCCCGCGCACCGCGCCGTTACCTCGATACCTTTTTTTGACTTCTGCGCAGGTTTCGTTCAGCGCTAAAGATTCATGACGCGTACTATACCATCTTAAAACAATATCAAATACATCTTTTCGTTAAAAGATTTATTATAATACTATTCAGGAAGCTTACCCCGTATTGTTCCTATACTCATAATATAAATCTTTCAAACTCCAAGCATCACAGACAAGTGTGAAAATCATTATCGACGTAATGAATACCTCAGTTTTTCTCCCAATGAGCATTAATTGGCAGACATTTTCTTG
This sequence comes from Eurema mandarina, assembly GCA_018238005.1. Taxonomy (NCBI): domain Eukaryota; kingdom Metazoa; phylum Arthropoda; class Insecta; order Lepidoptera; family Pieridae; genus Eurema; species Eurema mandarina. The sequence goes on from DWAJ01002266.1 coordinate 487, forward strand.
TGACTCTACCGAACAATGCATTCACACGTACTTACCGCAAAAAGTTTTTCATTAATCATTAGTAATTGATGAGGGTTATTGTGTTATGGTGTCAATGTTGCCTGCTTTTCGCCATTGTCGTAAATTAGGAACAACGGATGGCTCAGGATGGAGCCTTGCGTAACCCACGATTTATTTATTATAACTGCTTTTGTAATTCGGCTATGTATATTTACTTCAACCATTTTTTATGACACCTAAAGCGAAGTAAATGAACCAACATAATTAAATTCTATAACACATCTACAAATACTAATGTGCAGCTAACTTTTCTTAAGTTGACAGAATTTTTATACAAAACTAGCTGATCCGGCGAACTTTGTTCCTCCTTAATGGCAATAACTAAGCAGATTGTGTTTACCTACCTACCAAGTATCTTATGACCGTCCCATCTATCTCTCTTCCAATTTTCACTCAAATGTGTTCTACTGTTCTTGAGTTATAAGTGGTATAACTAACACGAATTTCTTATATATGTATAGATAGAAATACTACCAGAACTGAAAGAAATATCGTTGCTGTCAAAATAAACGTTCATTATAAACATTGGGTGTCCATTATTGTGGTGTTATCAATCAAAATCAAAATGATTATTTAGGTAAATGTTTGTAATAAAAATAGTTAATAGCTTATAATTTAGTGGCAAAACTTTCTATGTTTTAAAACGAACGTGTATAACAATAGATTGAATATAATATTTTTTTATTTCATCAAAAATTTCTAGATGGTTCTTCTCTGTAGAAGCTGCATTCCGAACGGTTGGTAGATAAATAATTGTTTAGTAATACTATTACGTTACAAAGGTGTTAATAAGACGTAGTCTAGTTGAATTAAGATATAATGAACTTTTAAAAAGAAACATAAAAAGGAAACGAAAGCTGTCTGAATAACAGAATGGCTAATAAATTATCTTTACATAAAATTATAAAAATAGAAAGTATCACGTAAATCCCACACTGTTATTATGTTACGTTTTTCTCTTTAATTAGTTTATTAATTATGCAAATTTGTTTGCGATTCTACAATGCTGTATTGCGTTTAATCGCTTCTAGATTGTTCGCCCGATATAACGTGGTTCAACGTGGAAGATAATAGCGGGTACCTCTAGATGTGCGCCGAGGTCTGAATCGCGCTTACGACATTTATTCCAATAGAATAATGATATGTAACGGCGGACAGATCAGTTGTTTGATTTGTCACGGATCTTCATTTGTTTCAAAGGGTTACTCCTTCCCCTACACGTACTTGAGCGGTCATATCGTTAATACCAAGAGAAAATATTGAGCGGTCATTTCACTAATATTAACAGACAAAATTTAAGCAACAATGTAGCTTTGTCTGTTTAGAAAAAAAACCTAATTGTCATTTCTTTCCTTAAAACTAATAAGAGCTTGTAAACATTTACATCCAACTAATATTATAAAAGTGAAAGTTTTTCAGAATGTACGGATGTGTGTTTTTGTTATTCTTTCACGCAAAAACGGCTACATCGATTTAGTTGAAATTTGGTAAGTCGATAGACCATACCCTGAATTAACACGAAGGATACTTTGCATCCCAGTATTGTTCCGGGAAAGGGAACAATATGGGTAAAACCGCAGGGCACTGCTGGTATAAAAGAAGCCAGTTCTCGCTTCTGCCTGTCCCGTAAGGCGTGTGTAAATATTGTTAGTGCGATTATGAGTTGCCGCTAGGGTGGTTACAGCCGTTGCTATGCATATTCATGTGACATTGCCCACCCTCGCCGAATCTTGAATTCGTTAATGACTCATAAGCGTATTGGAGTATGCTTCAATTACCAGCTAACTGTTAAAGGGGTAATTTTTATAAGAGCCGTTTTTGTTTTCGTATAAAAGAAAGTGCTATACCGTACTACTGTCCCAAGCGTCAAGTAATGGTATCTCATTCGATGTTGCGTTACGTTTGGTAACCCTTCCCTTTTGTTACAAATCCTTTCCTTGTGCTTGTAAAAGCTTTTTTTTAATTTTTTAATGACCAGAACACTGCCCACGTATGCGGTTTTTTTATGTCTACTAAAAGTTAACTAACTGGCAGACCTTTGGCAATCTTGTTTTGAACTCTCGATGTAACTAGAATTATTACAATACCGCGCTTCTTATAGGAGATACGTATTACTTATCTAATTATATTATCGGAAATAAAAGGTTCTATATTTTTCATATTTAAAAAGCGTTTGAACTTTGATCTTTATAAGCTATATATAGGTGCCTAAGCAGATATGACACCTCTAACACATCGCATCATTTTCTTGCCGGTTCTTCTCTGTAGACACTGCCTTTCGAACCGGTGGTAAATGTTTTGTAATACCATGACGATTCAAGTGTTACTATATGTAGCCTGGTTGAATAAAGATACTTTGACTTTCCATCTTCGCTTATAATCAAGTGAGATAGCGGTCAAATGTCTGCTTATAAAAAGAAGAAAACTTGTAATACATTCTAAAAGCGTTCAACGTAACAGTACAACTACAATGAATAACAAATGACGGAGAGAAACCGTTTCTTCGTGACCTTTAGCACTGAGTCCTACTGGATAGTGTCTAGTTTACTACAAATGTATTATTTGTACATTAGCTACGAACGCGTAATTAAAATGATTGGACGGTACTGTAGGGTGGTAGTGTTAGCGATGTTTTAAAAACTTACCTTTTTGAGATTTGTAATGTTAAAATTACCTATTAAGTAATCCTTACTAATATTATAAATGCGAAAGTAACATTGGCTGTTTGTTTTTCCATCACGCTAAAACTACTGAATCGATTAGAACGAAATTTTGGTACAAAGATAGTCTTAAGCCTGGGGAAGGACATATGCTACTTTTTAACTGGAAAAAAGTGTTATAATGAGGAAAAGGGGGTCAAAGTTTATATGAAAGTCGACGCGGACGCAGTCGCTGGCAGCAACTAGTAAAATATATAATATTTTATTTTTATTTATTTATTTTCATAAACCAAACAATATACATGTTTTTAAAAATCATCTTGTTTTTACAGTTTAATGTCTTTTTACTATCAATACAATATACTATCCCCCCTTATATTATAGTCTATGACACTCACTCCTATGACACTATTAAAATCGGTTCAGTAGATCCCAAAAGTACCCCTTACAATTTAACAAGCCCACAAACTTTTTATATATATTGATAAATCGCTCAACGCTTTAAGTATGGCCGCGTGGCTGAATGCTGATCCAACTATTATGAATTATGTTAATGTGTTGGTCTCTGATTGTAGCGTTGCGGAAAAAACATCCACGCTCTACCTAGCACTCATTACGATAATCGCGTCTTATTTATTGACGTTTTCTGATTATGTTTTTATTTTTTTTAATAAGATTTTTTATTCATTCGCTAGATTTCTAATTCCACTTTTATATTAATAATAATAAATACATTTATATTAATAATAATAGTACGTAGTTTTTGACGTAGCGGTAATTTCTAATTCTGTATATAATAGGAATAGTTATAAGTAAATAGCCGTTTGAATATTTTATTAGTTGAATTTTTGTCTAAATTGTATGTTCTTCTGTTTCTTATTTTAAAAAGAGCAACTATCAGAGTTTCTTACCGGTTCTTCTCTGTAGAAACTGCTTTCCGAACCAGTGGTAAATGTTTTGTAATGACGATTCAAAAGTGTTGCTTTATGTATCCTAATTGAATAAATATACTTTTGACTGGACTTGACTTGAGTAACCATCATATTCCCCCACCTCTCTCGGTTTAAATAAGTTAATTTAATATGATAAGTACACTATTTTGGGATACTGTCTCGTGCAGTTATCAATGTTATGTTTATATGTATTATCATGCGATGACAGTTGCTCTTTTTTTTTCAAATAAGAACATACAATTACAGGTTAACATCATCATATTCGCATGTATATGGTACTTATTCATAATAAAGACATAATCCCTCTAAACCATACGGCTATAAACAAAAAATAATTCGGTGTCAACTGGCATTAATTTATATTGAAAAGACTCTAGTATGATATCTCGTATAGTATAATTCTTCTAGTAATATAAATAAATAGAAATAAAATAAAACTTGTTTATATCAGACTTTTTCCTTTTTACATTAATTGATAAAAGCTAGCCTATAAAATTATTAGTTAAGGGGTTAGTGCTCATGGGCGTCAAAAGGACCATCAGTATTGGAACATTGGCATTTGAAAGATTGGACTTCTTCTAGAAGAGTTGGAACATATGTTCCATCTCACTCGATCGAATAGGCAAAATAAAAATAAAATTTAAAGTCTATATATACATTTTTTTTTTCTAACTACAAAGTATTTTACATAGAAATAGAATCATCGATCCTTCAATAGATAAGTCATTTAAATAAATTATGGAATATACATTGTAATATATCTAAAGGACGGCATTAAAAAGTCTATCTCATTAGCGTTAGTCAAACCCTATAAACTAAATCCACAGAACCGGGAGTGCGTTCACCTTAATTCGATAAATGTTAATCAAATAAGCCGTGTTTAACTCGTTGAGCTCGTCGTACACTGAATGGGGAAAACGCTTGGAAAAAAACGCGCGTTTACTTTATTTTCATTACTGTTTGAACTGTTTTATTTTGTATAGGATCTGGAGATGATTGTAGAAGGCATTTTGAGAGGTATTCAATTTGTTTTGGGAGTTTGTATTGCTGAAAGTTTTGTAAGATTTTAAGCATCGGATACTTGATTTGTGATGAATTTTGAAGCTAATTTAATTATGGTTCGGTTTTGTGATAAAAAGTTTTAACTGTCGAGGGACGTTAGCGGGTCAAATGGTGACGCGAGAGACTCGTAAGCAACTAAGTATGCGTTTTTCTTTCTAGGTAAATGGCTTACGTGCCGGATTATGGCGTCCAGTGTGCGTTAATCTTTACCAATACAAAATGCAGTATTGCTACCGCCGGTGAATCCAATAGGTTTTCATTTAATAAAACCCTTTTATTGGTTTAACTGGGATTTAGCAAGCTTTGCGATGCCAGCTAAGCTCTTTACGCGCCAACATACGATACACATATAACCTCGCAAAGCTCGTAATAAATCTAATTTAACTTAATCTAACCGACACACTTACCCGCTGGTCTAAAAATAAATTCAAGATAACGAAGGCACAAAACGACTTTTAATGTGAAACGAGTCGCATATCTGCGGCGCTGTTTAATCTTTGATTGACGGTGCCTGAGTTTTGTGCAATACAAATTTGCATGGAGCAAGTGTATTAATGCTTTTGAAGCTGATTTCGGATTCGAAACCGTAATACGCGGTTTTAGAATTGTTTATCCGGTGTGTATTATGACGGACATAAGATATATACGTCTATATTCTCTTTAAATCCTATAACATTGTATGAAAAATCGCTTTTGATTGGTCGTAAGGCGTGGTCCTGAGTGGTTCGAGGTACTATTGCTCCAAGTGTCTTATTAGCCGGCGTATAGAGTATAATTGTTAAGGATTAGTAGAAATCGCATAAGCGATGCGTACAGCGGATTTACTGCAGCGGCGTCCAATCAAGAAGTGGCGATAAACGTGGTATGGTCGCAGTGTGAGCGGACGATGTGTGGTCGAAAACCGCAGAGAATTGGGACCGAAATCAGCGGAGCGTCAAAATAGTTGTCGGTTAGAGGGCAGAGTCAAATGCACTTGCTAAAGCACCTCAACTCGGTAGCTAATCTATGACCTTTTTGATATTGTATCGAAATCAACGTTTTAAATTGGTCGGTTTATAAGTTCGCGTCTATCCTTGAAACGATTTGGAGAAACAAAATCTCGACTAATAAGTAGAAGAAAATTTATCAGTCATAATACGGCACATTTGAAAAGCCATTTACATTTAAAATATTGCTGAATCTTATACCGTGGTCATTGTTTTTTCAAACAAAACTAAAATTTGTTTTCCTAAAATTATTCCTTATCCTCAAGCAAGGACACAAAACGTATGTTTTAAGAATACGGGCAGGGTACAGCATGAACGAAGTCGCATCGGGCACTTAGTTTTATAAAAAAATACCCTGATTTCCATAAGACATATCCGGTCAGCACAAATGGTGCACATCACAAACAACACATCTTTTTGCTATATACCGTTACTATACATACGTTACGGACATTAATGTTTGTTTACTTGACGTTTGCAAGAAATCTATATAGCTGTACTATTTTTTTATGAAAGAGCAAAATTTTCGCTCTACGCTAAGCATATGTCTATTCCGCCGTAGCGCCTCGTGTACCGATTTATTTATTTATAATAATATATTGTAAACAAAACAATAGTTTCCTAGTTTAACAAGTGTACCTCTTTTATATGTATACAATAATTATAAAACGAATAAACGTATAAAAAAATCAGTTTGTTCGCTGTACCAAAATATCGTCAACAATAAAGGATTTACAAATTCTTAAAGTTAAAGGATTAAGGTATTGTAAAAACTATGTAACTCACTTGTTATAAACATATGTCATACAACTTAAAAATATGTCATAGTTCTCGTATTAGTGCTTAGATTCGAAATAACAATCAGTCGAAAAGACTTCATATTCAAAATCAACGACGTATTTAAGTCTTGATTCGATACTATTTTTGCCTGCATACAGAGTCGAAAGGTCTTAAATCTCTCGTAAAATAAGACGGTGGTCGTTCACCGTCGATCAAATTGGATCGGATCTATATCAGGGACGAAGGATCGCTCGCCTGTGATATATTCGCGGAATTTGATGCATACAGCAATAAAGGGCCCTTTACAATGTATAGTTTGCTAATTTAAAGCTTCAGCAGGCTGAAAAGGAAGTAAAGTCCTCTTCTCTGTGCCAAAGGATACCTAGTGTATTTCCAGAATTTGTGGTTTAAAGCAACAGACATGACATGTACTAGACAGTTAGCTAAACTTCCAAACTAACGCTCTGAACAGACTGAATGAATCATTCTTAAAATCAATAGTACATATCGCATCCTACATCTCATTATATACTTCTTTAATGTCTCTGCTTTCTAAATCCTTTGTCACACCTTCATAGATAAATTTAAATATTTAATAACCAATTTGATGTTTGACAACCAAGTATCGATCCTCAAACTTGTTTTATATATACACAAATAGTGGCAAAATTGTGGTAACGCAACACTGCCATTTAACCAAGAAGAATATTTTCAAATAAAAACTAACAACTAATAAACAACATTAATTAAAGAGTCAATGTAGAACCTCCCTAACAAGCGTATCAGGTTACTCAACTACTGTTTGTCCCGACTTCGCCCGCGCTATCTCCGATCAGCATCTCATTCTATTTAACACGAATTTAGTGGGATTAATTAATGTCTCATTTATTTTCCACAGATTGTTGATATGTCAAATTTTACGCTTTTTCAAATCACGCGATGCGTTCTTTCGTATTTTTTTTAGTTTAACTTTCGATTCCGATCTTATCCTTGTTTAATTATTTAGAAATCGTTTATACAATTTCGCTTGCACGCATCTGTATAATTAAAATATTTCTATATAATGTAATTTTGATAATCACTTTTAGTAGGAATCTAGTTAAGTTCCAAAAGCGACTGAAACGTGCCTTATACCCAATGCGATGAAAAATTTGATTAGTTTAAACTTTTTTGCCCCTTTGCACGATACTTATTTGAATAAGTTTAAACATACCTATATCCTTAGAAATAACGTTAATACCTTAGAACGATTTCTCCCATTTCAAAACTCTGCGATAGAGAATGTCGAGAAGAAGTCTCGCTTGAAAAATTCATTGCTTCATCCCATTCCATAATTCCTCGTATTACAGATCATAGATATAAGGTCGCAATTAAAACGCATTTGCTTAACTTTAAGCTTTGGGTTTGTCTATGAGCGAACCTACAGACCACTTTACCATTTATAAGGTCGCGGCACAAATCCTTAGCGCTGAACGAAACCTGTGCAGAAGTCTAAAATAAGGTATGGTAAGGTAGTCAAAAGTAGGTAACGGCGCGGAGCGCGGGGCGCGTGATCGTCGGGTGCGCGAGCGTTGATTGGTTGTCCCAGTCGTGTTGTCTTTCTCGCATCAATACGTCAATTACGAACGCGATTGGACCGATGCGTGGCTATTCTCGTCCAGCGCTAAACATAAATGACGCCGACTATACACTACTACTTTAAATACATGTCATATAAAAAAAGTCTACAAGCGAAAGAAAAAACACTTAACTTTGCTTAACAGACGGTCCTTCCCCCATATTACACTGGCTTAAGCATTGCTAATTATTTATAAAACCTACATTGGAGCGTGACACACATATATGGCTAGAGCCCAGAACGTACACAAAAATACGGGTTTTTTGTGTTAAATGTTATTAATTATTAACTACTTCGCTATACTACAGCTAGGAGAAAGGATCTCATGTTTAATTCAAACCATATCTATTCTTACTCTTTATAATAATTTTATATTATGAAATAAATGATATGTATTTATAATGAGTCTTTTAGACGCAATATGACAATACTCAAACTTATTACTTAGTACTCAATAAAATAGTTTCTTGTTAAAAGGTCGAACACTTCAGAGCTGTCAAGCTCTGCGAGTGTTCATGGGCGGCGATGACCACTTCAATCAGATTGCTCGCCTCATAACACGAAATTATGGGTGAACTGGAGACTAAACTAAGCCTAGGCCTCTATTTCACTCCAAGCTCCTCAATTTTAACATAAGTAGATTGTACTTACAATATCTATGTTCTAGTTAATAATTTGGGGGAGAAGGAAACGCACGAATGCAAAAATAATCACTAAATGTATGTGTATAAAAAACAGTTTAAGTAAAGAATAAACGCGAAGAAATAATATCCATCTCCAACGACAAGAAACAGCTCATAGTAATTACCCTCCCGCCTTTTTGCTATCTTCGGTGTTTGCACATCTGTGTCTATGACATCAGCTAAAAATGATTAATAATTACAAATAATTATACCTATGTAATTCCCACAAATATTGGGGCAAGGCGACATTTTAAATACAATCAAGTTTTCACGAATCATTCGCCGAGAACAATGATTCTGCCTTTAATTGCCATCGATAAAAATTATTAATTTATTCTTTTCATACAGAGTATAAATAATAAGGTGTCTATGTGCGTAGTTAATGGTTTAATTTGCAAACAATGATAAATGAAAACAGCGAGGAATGTTTATTTAAAAACATAATATTTTAAGTTAACATAACAGTATTTATTTTTTGCTAATCTCGCCCTGCGGTTTTACCAGCGTAGTTTCTTTTTCCGTGTGAATTTTGGGGTAAACAATATTCTATGTAGTAATTCAGCGTCTAGTCCGTCTTCAAGCACAACTTCAGTTTTTTTTATTCTATGAAATGGTGAGACGAGCTTCTGATGGTAAGAGAAAAGCCAGCCCCATAACCAAAGTAGTGCTACCCAGAACTTTGCTCCGAGCAGGTACAACATTGACGCTCCCCATATGATAACGCTGAGTCCTTTGAGTCATATGATAACGCTGGCTACAGTGACCTTCAGACCGGAGCAAAGTGACATTTTCACATCACTGTTCAGGCGGTTGTACGTCTGGTACAGTGTGGGGGTACCCACCCATTTGGTCTCCTGTCCACCCCCGGTAAAACAATAAAGTTTTATCCATTCCATAGATTTTGTATGCAAGAATACCAAACATCTATAAAATTTACAAAATTACGTTACGTTCAATAGTGTCCATCCTATGGCTAGTAATGGAGAAGCAATCAAACAAATTCGAAACCAACAATTATCTTTATCTGTCCCTATTATTGCTGTGCTACTGAAACATATGCGCTCACTTTGCTCTTAATTGTTATAAAGTTATATCGTATGTTGCACATCGATTATTTTTAACGAGTTCTATTAATTAGCGAGAGCCTCACTGCCTTTACAAATTATTTATACCTAACTAGACTGTTTGTTTTTGCGACCGAGTATCATATTATCATGATATTATATTAATCAGTTGATTCCATTTAATATTTTAACCAATTTTTTGCAGAATAAATACATCTTATGCAGAAAGGAGAAATATTTTTTATGAAGTTAATAACTTATTGGATGTGTTGCTTTTTATATAACAAAATTTACAATACAATTGATCCTTTATTACAATTGGTAAACGTGTCGAAACCTAACCCCAAGCAAAATAATATAAAATATTGGCCTTACAATAATGTTGGGGTCATTTTATCCACAATGGTGGTACACGCGCGCACTAATACGTATTTAGGGTCGATTTAATGGATTGAAGGATTACTGAGCGTTACATTAAGAGCTAAGCGCTTTCTAAGGAATCAATAAAGGTGTCTAATCCCGTGGAACACATTTAGAAAGAAGTTGAATATAAAAGTATGTCCATGTCAAATCATTATAAAGTATTTTAAGGCCGGCAACAGACTCATTACATCGCGAGTGCTCATGGGCGGCGCTGATCACTTTCCATCAGGTGACGCACCAGTTCGTTTGCCCCCTCTTATATATATAAAAAAATATTTTGAAGTATGGATATGTCAAATATGTGTGCTTTTGAATCTTAATTACTGTAGGTACTGATTAATATGATAATTATTTATGAAAGAACATACACACTGCAATAATTATAAACCACCTTAATCTACTATGATCGAAATTCATATGAAGATTATATGACGAAATGATAAGACAAAAATTTGTATGTATTTGTCTGTTAGCCCTTATAATAGGAACAGGTGCTTTATTATTATTAAATCCGTGTACTTTGTAAGAGATTCGTCTGCTTATAACCGTGTTATTACCAAACATCAGCCTCCAGCCATCTTAATATTGTTTTAATGGTCGGTTGAAAAATGTTCTTCCATTCGTTTTCTAATTCAAAAATTTACTCTAAATATCAATATGGAATTTAAGTCATGTTAAAAATAAGAACACATAAACAAGTAATGATTACTTTATACTGTAATTAGTAAACGCATTGTAGAATTAGCCTTCGATTTATAAATAGGTACGATTATAATAAGCAATGTACGTCTGTCACCAATATTTTGACTAGATATAATATTAATTCTTAATATAAATTTAGCTCTGGATAGCGTTTAGGTCTGACTATCAATTAAAAGTGCAGTTTTCAAAGTTATTATAATATGTTTAAAAACGTAATCTTTCAGTTAAGCTATTTCGTGTCTTATAGTCATTATAATAAATAATATAATTGAAAAACAATGGAAGAAACAACTTGTGCGACAAATTCAATAAACCGTAGCTAAATTAATCAGCAAATAGAAATAGATGTATCACAGTACCCTTGCAAGTGAACAATGGAGAATAGCAGGGGTCTTGTACAGGTAGAGATGTCGGACCCCAACATTAACTCCTGTCAAAACACAATGCGGCCTTTCAGACCCGACATCGATAGGGCGTAGGGTTAACCATGAAATCGGATTATAGGCACCATTGTGGAATAAATGCCAATTATAATTAAATGTGGTATTACGAAATTGCATTTTAATTATTATATGCGGTTTGAAATTTTGCTATTATTGACAGGTGTTTTATTTATTTATTTATGGAGGGGTTTTACTTATATAAATACATTTTTATTTAAAGCACAAGCACATATACGAAGCGAAAGTTATAGTAAATTTTATTATTAAAACCGATTAGTTATTTTATGACTAATGTTCTACACTACTTTTCATTATTATAAAAAATAATATAATTTTCCCAAAATCAAACAATCAAGCAACCTTTAACATTCACTAGCATTCAATGAAGATAAAAAGTGTTCAGCAAATAATTTTGCAAAAAAATATTCCAGTACTTATCAAATTGACATAAACAGTGCTATCAGAAGCAACATTGTTAGTAATCATGTATGATAATGTAATGTGGTCAATTGCAATGATTTGAGGTAATCATCTAACGACCTGGATCCTAGGGTCAGCGTGATTATTGAAAAGTACTTCATACTGCTTTTGAAAAACTTGACGAAATAATTAAGCTAATTTTAAGAACCAACGATACTATTAAAAGTGAAGCTTTGTTAATATTACGTTTAGCATTTTTCTTATTCATTTGAAAATTTTGGAGAAGTTTATCCATCTTCCTAGCATCAATATTACCTACTATACTCACTGAATATCGCGATATACCTCTGTATTTATATCATACTAAATTTCATTGAAGTTTAATATTAAAGTATGTCCATGTCAAATCATTATAAAGTATTTTATGTGTGGAAACAGATTGAGTCCCATTGAATTTTCACTATTCAGTCAGTATTATAGAAGCAAGGAAAGAGATAAAATTCTGTGTCCATAATATCAAAATTATGCTTCCCATATCAAAGACCTTGACTGAATTAGAAATGCGTAGATACGAGAAAAATCAACGGAAAACAGCCATTTTGCCGAAGGCTGGAAGCGATCAAGCGCGAACGATGATATTGGCACACTTAATTTAGCTTGGCACACATGTTCATCCATGTACAACAATAAACATACACGCGACAAACACACCTAACGCATCAGCTTAAGGACCAATTTCGTCTGGACCAAAATCAGCTCTTGTGACGGCGGTTTTCAATTTTTCAGCCTATCTTACCTCAGCTAAAGGATTTCAATCATTATGAAACTTGATATAAGAATTGTTATTTAATAATAATGGTCATTACATGAGTACTCGAGTGAAGGTTACGTTTGTACGTAATTAGGCATTTTTTACGAACATACTTATCTAGGATATTGTGAACATAATTAGCCTTTTTTCCCAGTATTGAAGTAACGGTCAGGGTAATCTTGGCGTTTTCTCTTAAGACGTAATAAGTAAAATTGTTTGCGTTTATCTTTTTATCTTTTTAGTAAGTAGTCTTGGTGTATTTCAAACTAAACCATATTCATATTTGAAAGTAGTTTCAATAATTGTTTGTCTTTGATGACATGTAAAAATAACACAAATTTGAATTCGGTGGAGTTAAGTTTATATTAAGAAGTAAAATATTTTGTTGATGATATGGTCATTACTATTTTAATTTAAAATATATTAATAAGTAGTGTCATCAGGGTAAACTGCTAATAAATCTTGTTAGTGCTTTACAAATATAATTCAGATTTATTCAACAATCGTCAACAAGTAAGTTCAAAAAGACTTCTGAATAATGTAAATTAAACGATTAATTACCTTAAAATCCTTTATTCTTTTAATAGATCATCAATATTGCTGTTTTCTGACAACATAATCGAGCAACTGCTGTAATTATCTTCATGTTATAATAATTAATATTTAATTTTCAATTCAGCACCAAAGTTATTAGTTTCAGATTCATTAGCTCTTACAATTTAACCTTTATTGGGTTTAAAAATAGAAAAACCCAATTTGCTAATATTTCCTTAACAATTTTTTTAGTTGTTTCAAGAGAGTTATCAAGATTGATTATAATCGTTGTACTAGTAGCATCTGAGACGCCATTTATAAACATTCTGAACAGTAGCGGCCCTAAAATACACCCTTGAAGACTCCTCACGAATCTACACTAGAACACAAACACGCATGTTTACACATACATACTGAATGCGGCCTTAAAACAAAACCTTCAAATTGGCCTTCACCCCTTCGTCCATTGACCCCACTAATACGTTTATAATTATAGCATACGGGACGGACGCATTTGTAAACATAGGGTCTATGACGTAACCTCTCCGTTGTTAATTTTTTCTCCTAACAGCATCTTTAAATGAAACAAATGATGGGTGGCCGACACCGCGGTCTTTTTATTCTCATTAGCTGATATTAAGAAACAATGTGCCTTCAGCTCTGTTTGTATTTGTATATCCAAATTATTCTCTTGCGTAGCGGACATCTTTATTGATGTCTGCAGGAATTCCTTGTTACTTATACATATGTATTGTTTTTTTGCAACATTATTATCTTGGCTGGTAAGTATCTTTCTGGCCTGATTCAGCTTAATAATTCATTCAGCAAACAATACTACCCCTTTCCTTAAATAACTGCTAATTACTGCTTTCTTCTCGATTTCAAATATTCGGACACTTACCTTGAGGTCAACCTGCATATCCCTTCATACTATACACCATTAACTCAATGGAACACCCATCTCTGACTACATATTATACGTTACATGAATGTGAATAGAACGGTATAGAATTTCAAAGAAGCCAAATGATCACACCGCGACGTGCTAAGCCGTCATAACAATTATAGGTGCAAACGAGTCATTGACCAAGGGCAGAGACATTGAATGTGTTCGTGCAGACATGCGACCCAACGAAAACGAATCTTACTGTCACGTCACGAGTAACCCTTTATCTTGCACGCTAATACAGATGGTGCGATACGTAGCGTGAACTTCATACTTTCATGCATCTAGTGAGCCATGAGCTATGAATGTACGGTGTTAGACTAGAAAAGTTTCTGTATTGTAATTCGCATCTTAGTACTAAATTGATTGATTTGGTCTTATCTATATTTTGAAAACGTTTCTATCGTAAGAAAATTTGTCTTTTCGCGCAAGGCTGGTGGAATCACATTGTAATTTGTATTGATATATGTTAAATATTCTTTTGTTGTCTAATGACTTGTAAATTTAGCTTTATTGACAGTAGAGCTAGTCTAGACCAGCTACATACTGTTTTAAATCTAGATTTGAAGATAGACTTTATAGATAGGTCAGTAGGTAACTATTTTACTTGACAATTTTAATATCCAATCAAAATATGATAATTTAAACACCAAACGGATAATATTTTTGTTAGATATCAAATAATACTTTAGAGATACTTCAAAATTCATAGTTCATTTTCTCAGCACTTAGTGTTTTTTGGAGGTAATTTTTAACGAGAAAAAGGGCGTAAAATATAAATATTTTCAGGATTTATCTTCTCATATTTTCAAATTAACAAGCGTTGTATATTATATTATGTCTGGAAAAATCTTTTAAGAATTTTTATGAGGGCTAAGTTACAAGAAATATTTTTTTATCTATTCAGTAATATAACATCAAGCATTGTTCAACCACAAAATGAAAGGTCAACGAGCTCACACCTAAATGCTTACACAAAATTTTAGGCGCCTTCGAATGATCTGATTCAAAAACAAAAGCACCAAATAGTTCTCATGTTTAAAGCTAATTTAGTGTAATTTTTACGTCTGATGAACATTTAATCGGCGTGCTTTCTTATCGTTTATTTAACGGGGCTTGAAACGTTTTTTCCTTTCAAGGCATCAAGTTAAAGACAGATCTAGATAGTTATCTATAGTAATATAATAAGGAGGGTTCGTTGTTTGAACTCGGCAATGTCTGTATATTCACATTGTATTTAATAACGTTTTATATGGTTATGGAAAGTTAAATTATAAGGAAGAATAATATTAATCATCAAGCAAACCTAAGCTCTTTCTGTGAACCATAGATAAAGTTGACAAACTTGAAAATAATTAAATCTATATTAGCTTTTTTGGGAAAGTTCGTGTTAGCATACATTGCGTTCTATCGACATGAGTGACATATACGGAATATGTAACTTCGGCGCCCAAATCGCAATGTATATGTCACCGGAAGATAACAAGAACAGCAATTTTATAAATTTCCTAAGAAATTTATAAACCTTTGTAGGATTCTAAACGAGAGATAAATGGTATTATTTTCGCAAATTTATAAACTTACCGAACTCACGCGTAAAATAATAAGTAAGTAATAACCAAACGCCATGTGTGCTCTGATTGGTTAAATAACTGTCAACATCATCCCATCAGAGAGCAGTGTGTTATTTGCCGTGTTTAAAAAAAGCGTTAAATTAAAAGCTCTTCTGTGATTGGTCGAACCATTTGGAACCTTACGAATAAATATTCGTAAATTGTAAATTTACCACGAGACGTCGCAAATTGATAAATTTACGAAAATGTGGTCGTAAAATATTACATTTTATCTCTCGTTTAGAATCCTACGTAGGCTTATTATATTTAAATTTCCTAGGAAGTTTATGCTGTTCTAGTTGTTTTCCGGTGACATATACATAGCATAGATTTTTGGCATTTTCCTTATAAGTAATTTTACACTTAAGACAAAGTACCTACTCTTTTTTAGACAGACCAACGAATTTGTAAGAAGTCTAGTCTTACAACCAACTTCTGTTCAGTTGCCAACAACAATAAAAAGTACCCTTCCGTGCTCCGTTAGTAAGGCTATAAAGCATCTGATCTATACAGAGCTTGCTTCTGTACCATCAAAGCTTTCGCTTAACTCAGGGCTCGTGACTAATACCCTCAGCCGATACCCACAATGAATTACTAGCTAGTAGATGACAGATTACGTATATACATTACACACCACGATTATAACTTAATCGAGTTACAATTTATAGAAATAATCGGTGTTGATTTATTGATTAGTTGCTTGTGGGTGCTGAGTAAATTTGTGCTTTATGACTTTAAGGATATGATTGTTTTTTGATAGTTCTAAAATGTGTATAAGTATAATTTGTATCGGAATATTATCAAAGAGTCGATACTTTGAATAAATCAACAAAAACGACGGGCGGCTATGAGTTATGTCCAAATGTATGCGGTCATTGAGAACAGAGAAAGCCAGTGGAGTCGTTGTTATGTCTCTATTTGTATGTACCTAAAAGAACTGTTTGCATGGTAAATGGCCACTTAATTGTTCTAACTTAAAGATGTTTATAGCATTAAGCGTTCATTTTTATTAAATACTAAAAGGACATATTTTTTTTATTAAATTTTATACAACATTGCATTTATTGTTTTTACCCTTCTTTAAAATAAAAAGAAGACGGAAAATATGATAGACACTAGACAGAAGTTTTTAATAATAAAGTTTTAATTTAAGCAAGTTAAAAATCACCTATATAATCTTGTAATCTTGTAAAATGTAAATTATAAAAATCATATTTTGCCTATTCCTGTTTATTAATAAAAAGAACATAACGACTCCACAGCACCTCTGTTCTTAACTAATTCGTGCTTAGCTATGCGAGATGTGAACACAAATTAACAAAAACAAATACATTTTGTATAATTTAAGTGTGCTTTAGTACCTCATGTTAATTGAAATAGATCACCGTTGGGTTTCGTGATACACTTGTATGTTATCGTTCAAATTCTATAATATATGAGAAAGGCTTAATTATAGTTAGTTTGATTATTTTTAAGGTAATATTTTGAGGTTATATTGACTTATTAAGATGAGGTTTAATTACGAGTTAGTTTAATTATTTGTAAGGTAATATATTGATTAAGGTCCTTTGGTATTTTGGTATCTCAAGGACTTATAAGGCACCTGCTTATGTACGTGTTACGGTACTTAATCTTTTCGTCTTAAACGTGTTAACGAAGCAATTATTATTAGAAAATGTTTATGCGGGTTTTGTTATAGATACCTATGCTGAATTCTTTAGGAACATAATTTGGTGTGAAGCAATTGTCAGTATTATATAGATATAATATGTATAAGAGCTAAGAAGCTAACATAATCATCAAGTTAAAATTTAAATGTTTTATTTATCAAACGTGATGTTATTCTTCAACATATTATTTTCCAACTTGTTATAATATTTTATCCTCTACCAATGTTTGCCTGGAAAAAATGGCTCTTAGTTTTGATGGAAATTGTTTATTAGTTAAGGTTTTACAACATTATTAAAAAATGTGTTACTTTAAGATACGTTCGAATATAATAC
>DWAJ01002267.1:0-18244 GCA_018238005.1 Eurema mandarina
AAAAGTCTTAACTGAAGTAAATACACGAACAAGTAAAATAAATTGTTTTGATAAAACAATGAAGTTTCGCACGCGTCGGCGGTTGATTTAGCGTGGCTTCTGTGAATCAAAGTTGCCTGTGGTGGAGTAGTAATTGGATTTGGTAAACAATACGTTACCCACCGAATCTCGCTACACGCACCTGGTTATTCGGCTACAAGAAACAATTCTATTTTATGTGCCTTTTATCTTTTTTACACCAGTGATAGATGGAAAGCAAAGTATATGTACCTACATATTTTATTTGGTCTTTGGACGTTTTACATAAAAGATATAAAAGTGTAATGTGATTTTAGAGCACTGTGCTAGTGTAATAAATGAATAAGTATAAAGTTCTCTGTTGTGTAACTCGGCTTCTATTACGTCGTGTACTAAGCCATTGCTTCATAATATTGCATCTTTTAATGAACAATGAAGTGGCTCACATCATTACTTGAGTAAGCTGCCTGAGATTTACGATTATTATGTTACATTTTAATAATCTCACTTTCATCACTTTCTTGCAAACTACACATATCGACAAAGTAGCTATGAGCACTAGTTTCACTAAATAAAATTCGCTTCAGCTTCTTTCATGTTATAGTGGGCAAAAAATTTATGATTACTTCCAGTGCATTCTATGTATTTCGAGAAAACGAAAAAGAATTACAGGTAGTGGGAGACAGAAAAATAGGCATCCGCCATTTACATCTATCGTCACAGCTGTGATGAGAAGAAAATATAAATTGTACCTACCTCCAACTTTGATGGCCGATATAGTTTTAAAAGCGTCAATGCCTATACATATATACCTTAATGCAAGAATTCAATCAAGATACAATCTATTATCGGCATAACCAACGTTTACCAAGCTTAACTGCCTGTATTATGTTACAATAAGTAAAATATTAAAACTATCGCTATGAAAACTTAGTCGCGTGCCGGTAACGTTTTAAACCACGAGAAAAAACAAAAGAGCAATCTCTCACAAGTATCGTTTTCACCCGTCGGCAGATCAATGTAAACCCTGCGTGATAATTGAATCGCGAGGGTCAGACCGACCCCGGGTCGGTATTAGTGATACATTTGATTCGTATGTGGCTTCCTGGCTGGTCCTATTGTTATCTAGATAATGCTTCACTTGGGTTCTAATAGCTAACATATTAATCATCCCTGATGAGTATTGCTGGGCACTTCTAAGGCTGCTTATAATAACGCTCACGGCTCAGCAGATGTAAATGTCATGTCTCTTGCTTTGGTTATCTTTGCAAGCATATGAGATATTGATTTTAAAAATCAATGTTCAATTAAAATGTATATCTACATTATTTCTTACTGAGATACTAATAGTACCTATAGTCTTCGTATTAGTAACTAACTAGAAATGAACAATATTTGATGTGGTGGATTTGTTGATGAAGACTAAATGAATAAATAAATTGTTAGAGATGTTTGATCATTCATTTATAAAAACAAAACAGTATTATATTTACGTCTATATGTCTGTTCACAGCGGGAAGGTCTGCTGTGTTTTGCTTCTGCCTAGAGGGGGTCATTACTAAACGCCATTACACTTTTTGTACCAAGTGTTTTGGCTGTGTAACAAGGGTGAAAACGACCCTACAAAACGAATGACATGCTCTCTACAGCCTCCATTTTTTATTACTCAAGATGAATGGAAACATTTGGCTAGGTTTGACTGATGATGTATTAAGTTTTTTGTGTAACTAGCTTCCTATGACAACATAGTCTCTATATATCGTCATATTATATTTTTTTTAGCCACATTAATTAGAAAAGATATTAGTTTATATTAATATTGAAAATAATTATTTAAGTTGAACTTGGATTTTTTTCTTTGACTTATTATGAGACTTATTAAGTCTTTTAGAAAAAATCTAAGTATGTACATAATGATATTTTCTTTAAAGCTTTATTTTAATGAAGTTTACATACATATTTAGTACGTATATAATAGGTTAAGAAAATGTAACAAAACTATTTTAAAAACTTTTAAGCAAGTTCGTATGCATTTTAAGAGTAAATCAGCGAAGTATCCATAAGCGATCACATTACATTTATATGCCTTAATACATTAGAATAATCACAATGAATAGTCATCAATCTTGAAAGGGTAGGTCTATAAAGCGAACGGTCGTAATGCGCGCGGCATATGGCACCATGTGATTGCACTAACTGTATGATCGTTTCGCTTCGATGCCGATGAATGGACCCGCGGCCAAGTGACCCACTTCGACCTTTAGATTCGGCTATCGAGATACTATCAGACGAGTGGACACCTCCATTTGTACTGAGCAACTTCAGGCTTTTTGTGACATAACAATTATTGTAACAGTCTTTGAAATTGTTGCAAATTACCCGCAGTTTCTAAGAGTAGAAAGTATAATAAAGGATCATTTGTTATAGTATCACATTTTATTGTGATATAAATTTACTAAATACTTTCATTGCAATTTTTAATATACGTTGAAAACTGTGATTTTTTTTGTGTCATGTGAAATATACATAACGTTGAAACTGAAAAGTTTTTTTAACAGCGTACGCAATGAATGTTCTTCATCGTCAACAACATGGCTAATCTAAATCTTAGCTTTATGAATATATATGGTGAGATGTATGGGCATGTGTGCCGGCGGATAGTAATGGTTTCGCGGGGACGTCGCAGCGCTGTAGGGAGTGCTAAGTGCCGGGAGGCCACATGTCGCTCTCGTCGCGCTAATCTCCAGGATTTGCCATCCAGTGTCCCTCGCATTCCGTCTCGCTTTACATCACACGACAACAATACACCCGTCTCATTCGCCTCATTGAATATTATTGCTCTATGGGGATTTTGAAAATATGGACCCGTTTAACGAAAGCCGTACATTGTATCCACTGGAATTATTCATATGCGGATCGTTGCATTTATCACTTAATGGTATTAGCCATTAGAGCGTTTAATCGCTCGATTTGCGACTTTATTACAGTATTTAACTTTCGCATATCGTTAGCATTAAGTTATAATATTGCATCACAACACTAATAAAAGCAAGAATCTCTTTACTAATAAAATATTTTTAAAATGTAGTGTTAGAAGTTAGTCTTTTTATAAATTTTATTTTTTCACAAATACTGAAGAAGGATTTTGAACACACTCTTTAAAAATTATCTATTGTACTTAGATATAATTTTCGAAAAAAAAAAAAAAAAAGTTCTATTTGCATAGTCCGTAAGCGGAGTTCACAACAATGCTTCTACTAAGAAAACCAAGACACGCCCTGAAAACATCTTTAAAAAAGAGGTTGACCTTATTTCGCAAGTTTACTTTTAAAAAAGGAAAATTTAAGCCAAATTTTAGGTTCCTATTACCTATATTGGTGCTCTCAATTGACTCAAGCTATCCCTGAAATCAATCTCCAACATCTTTAATATATAATTTTATATTTAAATCATGAGGAAAACTGTCGAAATTTTTCAATTTACTTACATTGTTATATCTCTATAATTAATTAAAGTAAGTTTTATAAGCTGAATTGTTTGCAATGTTAATCAGAAACAAATGAAATATTAATAAAAATCTATATAAACAAAGGTAATTGAATAACAGGTGTCGTCATGAATTTAGTATTTAAAGCACATTGTTGGGGCCGTATTATGAAAGCCATCACGTCTGTCATCGAACCAGTACGTACCTACACAACACATGGCGACTTCAGTTAAGGTGGTTTAAAAATGAGGACTCCTATAGCTCTTATTGCAGTGTGGAATGCGCTATATTTGCGAATAAACGGTGGCTGGCAATATTAATGGTGCATTGGAGTGTATTGTAGGGACTGACTTGTCATTGCTTCCCTCGCTTTGCAACCCTAAAATCATTCCATTCTATCTAGCCGGTCGGACGGACAGGTTAACTTTTGTTGTTCTATAAAGCCGTGCATTACGGACTGATTGTCGGCACAAATGTTGGGCATTACAAAGCATTTTATATTGACTTAACGATAATTATTTCGAGCTTTCATTCATTATTTATATCCGGTGCTTCATTATCGTATGTAAGGAACTGTACAATAAATGAAATGTTCCCTTAGACGGATATTGGTGTTTTATGCCATTGTTAATTCCATTAAATAAGTTAAATCAATTTAAATAATGATGGATTGGAATTTTCAATACTTAATTAGTGTAATGACAAGCTCAGGCCTAAAAGTATAATGTAATTTAACTTTCCTAGTAAAAATTTCGTTATCTACTTATCCAACTAACTCATATAAAATGTTTACATTCAATTCTTGAGGTCCGATCTCAAAAAATGATACAAAATATTTATATAAATCTGCGAAACAAATATAATATTAATTCGAAATGGAGAAATTAAAATTTAAATAATATGTTAGAAGAATAACTTTTAAAGAGCAACATACATAGTGTTACTAACATTATGAATCTCTTATAGCTAGATACCTAACTGTTAAATGTCTTCATCTTATCGGTAACCTGAAGTTTCTATATTTCTAATTCAGGTACGAATAAAAATCAAAAGCGTCTTCCATATTCCAAAGAAACAATATTGACAATTCGTGCAACATCAACAAAGGAAACAAAATTATTTCTTTGCTGAAGGAAAGTCAATAGAGGTTTTGAGGCATTGCCCCCAGCTCGCGCAGGCTTCAGACGCGCTGGGAGGGGCGGTGCCTGGGGACCTCTGTACTCTTCTTGATTACTGAATACCCCACCACCCAACCCCATATATTATAACGTGGATGCAGACGTACATTATATAACTATATAATAAAAATTATTCGATACTCTATGCAACAGGCTCGGTTTGACAATATGTTTTTTTTTGATCATCGGGGAAAATTGAGATTTCTCGACTCTCGAGTTCTATTTAGTAATACATATATTGCATTAAGTTCTATTAGTTAAGGAATATTGATAGTACGAAATTATTTGTACATTATGTAAAAATGAAACATATTATATGGCAATATTGTAAAGGCGTTAAGTGTCGACCTTTTAACAGATATTCTAAACGCTTAGTTGCTCCATTTTAAGTCTGTTTTATAATTTATTAAAAGATAGACTGTTAGGATCAGTTTTTTTTTATTTTGGCAGTGTATTTAAAGGTTTTTGTGATTATGCTACTCTAATGTTTATGACTTTTGTACATTTCGGACATTCAAATACGTCTAAAAAAATAAACAAGTATAGGTAGATCTATTCAAACTATATACCTCAAAACTGTATTTTTTTAATAATTAATTTTTTCCTCAATCTACTTAAAATATGCCCTATATTAATTCCAACATAAAGTTTTTTTGCAAATTATAAAATATTAACTTTTGG
Organism: Eurema mandarina; assembly: GCA_018238005.1. NCBI lineage: Eukaryota > Metazoa > Arthropoda > Insecta > Lepidoptera > Pieridae > Eurema > Eurema mandarina. The sequence continues at coordinate 5,365 of DWAJ01002267.1, forward strand.
GTATGTAGTAAAAGATTTAGATCTTTGATCATGAATCAGTAAATTTAAAATTATCCACTAAGGATACCTCATAACAGGTATACCTAAAATATTTTTTTGTCTGATTCATAATTATTTTTATTTATTCGTCGTTCAGAATATTTATTTTTAAAACGTCCATTTTAATGTGCTTATAGCCAAAGTATTCCTTTAAGTAAGACTTTATCTTTCATTTCTAGAAAATCTTAATGTACTTCATCTGAAAGTAAAGTTGGCGAATTCCTCGGCGTCGCACGAAGACGCAGGTTTCGGGACGAGGGTCGAGATTTTCTGCATTAAACATGCAAGACTCCACGCCCCGGCATCGTAAAAATACATATTCTATCAGAAGGGTCTGCGCTTTTAATACTCCACTGTAATGAGCAACAGAGGTCGACTATCTCCTTAATTTTCCTTTCTAATACCTCATTTGGGTAAATTGTTTAACGTACCAAAGTAAAGTGGTCCTTATCTTATTTTACTGTCAAGTTAGCAAACAATCTTCGACAATTACCTTTTCGAATAATTTTGTGTGCGTTTAAAAACGTTTTATGGAAATATATAATTTGAGACTTTTTTGCTTTATATTTTACGAGCCGCTCCCCGCGGTCTTATCTGATAAAAATCTCTATCTGATAAAAAAACCTTAAAAATTTAAAAATTTAAGCATACAAAGGGACGGACAGAAAAAGGGACAGACAGTTTGTTTTATACTAAGTAATATTAAGTCAATTCAACTTTGTTGGCACGTCATTTTAAAATAGTTTATGTTCATCTTATCATCTCTACTATCAAGATCAATAGTGGGTATACAAGTCCTTAATCTATACCTATATCAGAAAGGACCACTGTGGCAATCGGTCGTCGGATACAAAAATGTGTTTAACGGCTCGACTAACATCTCTGATTGATTAAAACACTAACAAAGGGATAAAGCTGATCACTCTGCTTTGTACTGCGAAGCCCTTTATGTGCGTGTAATCAAAGAATATGCCCCGTACAAAGTCATTCATTTTCAATATGACTTTTGAAAACTTTATCTTATTCACATTTTATTCCCCTCGCATCTGAGCTACGTGTAATTACATATTTTTACTATAAGTAGTAAGGATATTTGGAGACTGACTGATGAAACGAGAGACAAACTTACGCAATTAAATTAATGATAGCAACATTTATGTTTTTCAAACAATTAACGTCACTGTGAAAACTTCGCTAAGACGACAATGATAACGTTAAGTGAAAGGTTAAGGTAACGTTCTTACTATCATTGCGCAAGATCGTTTTTGGAAACTTTAGATTGTTATCTAAATTATTAGCAGGAACACGTTTACCAAAATAGTAAAAATATCTACTATTGTTCTCTTGCTAACTAGGTAAGTATTAAAGCAATTTATAATACAGGTAATGTGAGGTAAAATTGGGGTATCGTATCGATCTCGGTAGCGAGCCAGATGGCGTCCCCCGCGGCGCGTGTGATGAGCCTGCAAGCTAATCATTAGTACCCCCTTTTGTTTTAGTACACGTCATTCTCTTGCTATCCTTACTATCTACTTGCAATGCAATAAATTTTATAATGACCGAAACAAATGGAAAAAGTTGGAAGCGGCCTTTCTACCGACATACATATGCGGTTGTTGATTTGAAATAAAATTGATTTGTAATTATCTGAATAAAAGGCTATTATTTTTATTATAAATTGTATAAAGTCCACATTGATGTAATTTATGTAGATAGTAACTTATTAGTTAAATAAAGCATTAAGAATTATTTTGACGGTTAACGAAATAATTTAATACTCTTTTAAATCAATCATATGATCACATTTTCATAACGAAACCAATGCTTTTAAAACTACAACATATACCTACAACATTGAGCTGTCCATTCACTTCTAATGTACGAGTAGGTACTGTTAAAGAAATCTACAGTAATGTGATATGTACAATCGAAGATTACCTGTGATAGAAAGTGCATTTATTGTTTTAACACGGTGTAATACCCATAGAGGTAGGAAGGAAACGATTCGCCGCGCACGCGCCGGCACGCGACCGCTTCCGACGCTAATGCGGTAATACAATAGGAGACATCGCCTATTTTCACATATTACTTAGTCAATCCTTATCCGTAACAGGGTGTTACTAATTTTCCCGCAATTATTAATTTGATTTTTTAAATTTAATGTAGGTAATTTTTGGCGCTTATAGTTTAAATTATATTATTTAAATATCTTATAAAAAGCGTTACCAGAGTTTTAATCTTTTTTTTAAAGCAATAAACATTCGTGATTAAAAATTTAAAAAAAGGAAAATGGGTTTTTGTTCCGTTTAGGTATATCTTTTATTCTCCGCTTAAAATGTCGAATTTAAGAATTATTGTCATACAAAATTAAGTTTTACTTAATTTAGACACTTAAAATGTTTATTTAAATTGCGAGAACATCTCTTTATTTTAAACTAATTTTAACAGAAAATTCCCACGTTTCACACTCCAATGCGTACCGCTACTATTTTAATAACTGTGCTTTTATTAAGGTTTAACAATACCCGAACAAAGGGTTTTATTAAAAATAATAACCGCTTTCGAAACTAGTAAACGCGTTCCCTATAAATCAAAACGTATGATAGGTATGCAATATTATGGGGGCATAAAACCATAATTATAGTGATTATATTTGGATTTATATGCAATCCTGATTAATATTCGATTTTTGAAAGAAAAATCTTTACAAATTGAGCTTATATACACACCCACACGGCGTTTTCGAAATTTTACCACTTAATTATACTTATATCGGACAAAAAAGAATTGCTTTTGCCTAAATTTAATGGTACAAATAGTGAACAATTTTTAACGGGTGTATGTATGTGTATATCTCTCCGTCTGTAAGGCAGTCACGCTGAGGTTAAGTAGGTTTTTTCAATTCAATGAAAGTTGGTAAAAAAAATTTAAAAATATATTTCTATGGTAAAGTCTAGTGCATAGAAAATGGTCCTTTTCTCGCAAGTAAATTTTCGGGTTCGTTATTTTCAACAACGAATTAATGAAACTTTACATTTTAAAAAACACCAATAACAGAGATAGACTTTAATGCAAGGGAAACTGTGGCAAACAAGGCTCAGCTATCACACATTAGATCTGTCTTAATAGCCAGTTGGCTAAAGGAAAGAATTTGTATCGATATAACAAAATATTTAGCATCAAAATATTGTGTCTAAGATTATCATAAATAATGTCTATAAATATACAATCTAAAAAACAATAACGATTATAACGTTAGATTAAAATGCGGGTTGAACTAAAAAAATACAAAATAATTTAGTTAAGTGCGACAATATCGAAATAATAGGCGCGTTAAAATCAAAAAGACTCATCGATGCTCGTGACTCAGTTCGTAAGAGCACTTAACTTGATTACACGCGTTTGAAGGCCTGCTGGGCTCGTAAAAAGTATGTATAAACAAAAATAAATGTAGAGGGATGTGTTCAACCCCAGCACGTGGCTGGGTGGTTGTAGCGCGATGCCACTCGCTGCATTCACTTAAACACTATAATTTACATTTCAAAACCTTCATACGAATACTCTCATTGTACCTACGTGAATATTGTTTCCTTCTCATTGGCGCTTTTATTCAAGTTTTATGAAATATCAACGGAATAAAATATACAAAGTCAATAGATTGATAACACGAATTTTAAGAAATCATATCATGGAACAGCTTATAAATTTTTCTGAGCCAAATATATAAATTAATTAAGAAAATGTATTTTGTATTTGCACTTAATGCCGAAAAAGCTTTTACTGCCCGGAATATTAACACGCAAGCCTACCTTCTAAAGCCTTGTTTCTCGCTAGCAATGCAAGGAGTACATCTGGTTGCGGCGGGTCCAACGGATGCATGACCTCTAACGACGCAGCCATAGAAGCGATTCGCCGTTCCTGCTCGGATTCCACCTCACCGAATCCCGATTCCATGAATTCACAACACTACGTCCTATAATCACAAAATAAACATCGAACTTCGCGATTCATTCCGCAAAGGGCCTAGCGCGGTAGGCTGTCGTGGTCGAAGCACTTCGAAGCAGCAGGCGTCGCGGCGGAGAAAAGCGTGGCCTAGCCCACGTGGCGGCGCCGCCCACGCCCGCCTCTGCGCCGCTCTCGCCACGCCGCCCTCTCATTGAGAAGTCATTTTTACCCCCTGAATCTGATAAACCCTCAGGCGGGGGTGCCGCGGGGCTCCCCCGCCCCGAACTAATTTTCCCGAATCGTATGACACACCCCCGGTGCTTACATCCATCTACAATATTAGTACACGTTATCCCGTCCGCGAGGGCATTTCGTTTCTATTCAACTGCCATCGTAACGTTGTAAGAGGATTTTTTTAATTATAGGAGATAATATTAGAAGCTTTCCCTATATCTTCTCACTATAACTTATTTATTTTGTTCATCAATCCATAATATAAATACAATATTTGCTATATATAAACGATCCCTTTTATCCTATATGCAGCGTAAAATAAAAATATAATAAATATTAAGGCTGATATTTAAAATATAATATCTTGTCAAATGCTCATACGTATTTGAAGTTAAGAGTCATTATTCCGTCCCTAAGTAAATATTGTCTTCACAGCTCTTGATTAAAAAACTTATACCTAGTTATAATATCTACACAAAATATTATATGGAATTAAAGAAATTATATTACACTACATTATTTGCGTCACATATTAAAATTATCCTCTTATTTACATCGTAATCAGGCAGTATAGATAGATTTTTTAGCAAACAATAAGTTCATAAGTACCTACCTAATGTAAGGTTAAAATAAAGCCCTTTAAATTTTAAGATTTCGTATTTAAAGCGATCAACTATAAAACAAATTCATTTCTAAAGATGTAAAATGTATTCATATTAAATTACTAATAATAAAACTTATTTATATGCACTTTGTTTTTCTTTACGTCATATTATTTTACGTCAGTTGCCAAAGTATTTGGTACGTGAATTTTTTACTTATTTTTTACCTAGCTTTGTATGACAGCGATGAATGGCTGTAATTTTTACAATTTAGATAATGTATTTAAAAGGTTTAAGGTAGTAGAATTTCCTATATCATTCGTTGGTCTTTCAACCACGCAAGTTCTCGACGTGGAAAATGATTTAACTACTTGCGCGTATTTAAAGACTATATTTGAAGGAAATTTGATGGTAAATATTTTATGTATTATTATCAAAAAAGAAGAATACGTAATAATAAAATAATTATAAAATTTACAGAAATTTGACGCAGCTCGTGAAATATCTGCAGCTCACAGAGCGTTTATTATAGTTTCTAAGGATGACCACTCAATAGAAATAACATTTATTCCCACGTCCGAATGTATTTCGAAGGCTAAAAGAAGTAGACAATTTGATAATCGATTTGTTTTCGATCTACGCTTAATTAAAATTGACGGAAGTCGTTGCTGCTACAATGAACTACACTCAGAAATCGGCAGATTTTACATTAGCGGTCAATTCGAATATTGTAAAATAAGTCATTCACCCGATATCGTCAATTTTGGAGACATCACAATACATACTCGAAATACCAAACATATAAGAATATGGAATGAGTCTACTTACATTTCCGCTAAAATGACATACATAAGAGTAACAGGGTTTGAAGTTACACCACATAAGTTTAATGTCCCTGCTAATTCCTCTCGCAAAATATCGATTACGATTAGACCTAATTGCTTAAAGATGAATAATATAATAACGTTCGAGATAAGAAACCCACATGATAAATATGAAAGACCACTTTACGATGAAGAGAATACCGATAATAATTATATAACCTACACAGTAAAATTTAACATAAATGTTATTTTACAAAAAAAGTCCACAGATAAAATCATAGAATCACTTCACAAACTGCATTACGACGATCCAGCTTACACATTTACAAGAGAAGAATTAAAAACGCATTTACAACGCAAAGAAATTGCATTTAAACAATTACAAGTGTCAAAATCATCTTGCGTGAAAAAAATTGTATTAGAAAAATACAGCACAGGTAAAGAGCGATGTTATTCGCACATGTCTCTAAAGCCAGTTAAAAAACCTGCTGATTTTTGTAAACAAATCAAAGAAGAAATATCACCATATGACCTATTTGACATTGTTTTTTCTCCTTACAATCTGAATTTCGGAAGAGTCGGATTATTGACTTATGGAAAGCAAGAATTAATAATTACCAATAAAACGAAACATGAATTTCATATTGAATTTCTAAATGATAATTGTATACTGTATGAAGAAAATATGAATCATACTGCAAAAATTAAATTAAAACCTTTTATTGAAAAAAGAATTTTAATATATTGCTTAGGCACCTTTGAAGGAGCATTAAGTGGCACATTTGAATATATTATAGATAATAAATATTATAGAAAACATCCATATACTTTACAAGTTGGAAACCCTACCCTTATGGTTTATGACAAATTTCTTAAGTTTGGGATGGTAACAGCGGAAAGTTTTGTGACCTCTGCGCCTATAAGAATATATAATCATTTTAATATTCCTGTTAATTTTAAATGGAGTGAATTTCATCCAGAAACCCCATTCGATGTAACTCCAACGTCAGGATCAATTGCTGAACACTCTTGCAAAATATGTGATGTCCTTTATGTGTGTAAACCGACAAAAACCAAAACTCATGAAGTAGATCTTCTCTCTGAAAGCAACTTTGCCAAAGTTATACCTGTAGAATTAAACATAATCACACGAAAATTAGCTATAAAATTTTTACAAGCTGCTATTCTTTTTAAAGACATTGCTTTAAATTTAGAAACCATAGAAAAGGTCAAACTGGAAAATTCGTCACGGGAAATTGCATTATTTTACGTCGTTGAACCGTTAATTCCAGGCCTAAAGATAGAACCTATGTGTGGAATTATTCGTCCCAAAATGATTATAACATTTATAATTACTGTTAAAATACCATGTATTTTAGAGTTCGCTTTCGATATTTATGTCAAAGTAAATAACAAAGAAAACATAATACTTCCCGTAAGTGGCAATGTAATTGAACCAAAAATATTGATACATCCAAAAAACATATTTTTATCCAGAGTTCCATGCGACATGATCACGTACGTCCCCGTTAATTTTCAAAATATGGGTGCAATAAAGTCAGTTGTGGAAATACTGGACACTAATGATGAGAATATATTTAACGTGTACACAGCTGTAGGTAACGAAAAACAAAGAATTAATGAATTTTCGATCGAAGGCGGTCAAGCAAAGACAGTATTTATTAAAGTATGTGACGTTTTTCGAAGGGAATATGAAATGTTTATTCCGTTCAAAATAAATGGATTACTAGGCCCACCTTGTGAAGAATCATCATCGACAGAACTTCGTTATTATATTGGAGAATATGAAGCGTAAGCATCTGTTATTATCTTAATATTAAAAATAACTGTATAACGTTTATGTAGGTAAATACGGAAAATATAGTCTGGAATTTCATTATAAGTTATATGTACCTATTGTCTAAAAAGTATTATAGCTGATGCTCTGCTCTGGGGCAATGTAATAAGTTTGAAACATTACATTAGTATTTTTATTACATGTCGCTAGAAATTCGTTATAAATTATTCATTACAATTATTAGTTGTACAATCTATGTATATCACACGTTATTTTAAAAATTACCTAACAATTCTATTAAAAAAAATTTCTTTCAGGTATTATGAAAATAATACTAGGGTTAAATTAAAAACCATCAGTAAAGATATCAGTTTTTGTCGATTATCAGGAGTTATTACTGTGCCGTGGATAATATTTTCTGTTGATAAATTTGAACTGGACTGTAAAGGAAGTAAAAATGATACTTTAGAGTTCACAATGACTAACGTGTCTAAATATCTTTTATATGTAACGATTGTGACAGCAAAGCTATCACCAAATTTTACGCTCGACCTTCACACAGAAGAAAATCAACAGTCTATAATAAATGAAACTCATATAAAATTTGAAATGGCTATAGGCACGGTAGCAAACTTTACATTGGTATTTCATCCGAAGTGTCATGGAAGATTTGTATCGGTTGCTTTGTTATATTTGGATAAACAAATGACGATACCATATTCTAATCTTACTTTTGTGGGTAAGAAACAGTCGCCTGTTATGATACCCAGTACTTATAGAATTATATTTCCTCCGTGCCACCCTTCTGAAGAAATAACCCGCATGATAACGCTCCGAATTGAAATAGAATCGGGCTTAGAAGCTTTTTCATGTAATTCTAAGGAAGAACCTAATGTAATAATAAAAATGGTGGAAGCTGAAGTAATAACTGAAAATGAAATCAATATTACAATAGTCTCAGTAGACGTAACTGCATGTTGTGATGTATCTTATTCTCGTAATGTAACTCTATGTTTTAATCATTTAAGTGGTGCTTGCTGTGATGTTGAAGTTAGTTTTTGCTTTACGTATTGTCCTTTAACGTTACATGCAAATGTATTTGTGGAACAAAACGAAAATCCATACCCCTTTTATCCTCTTGAGACTCAAGTCGAGCTTTATAAGTACATGGAAACTTGTGTACATTTTCTTCAAAAATGGATGTTCCAACAAGGTTTTCGGAGAGATCTGTATCCTATAATACCTGATACATTTCATGCAATCTCATCAGCATTAACGTCACAAAGCGGAGGCACGAAAACTAAGGGAATAAATGTTTCTTATTTAAATTTTATTAAAAGAATTGCGGGTCCACTTATGAAACATATTCGAAAAATATTGTAAGTATATAAAAAAAATGTTTCTATATAATTTCTTCATTCATTACTTGCAGTTATAACTTTTTAACTGTTTTCAGTGTTATAAGCGATGATGAAATTTTTAAATCTGTCAAAGAAATCCACGATACTTATCGAGAAATAATAAGTTTATTGCGATGTCGGGGTGCAAATTTATGGGTTTTACAGGCCAAATTTTTATTAAGTTATGAACAATTTATTATTTACTGTGAAAATATTACACCGAAGTGTAATGCTGATATACGACTAACACAAGAATTATTATCGGACACCAATCTCTTTGATAGGCTCAATAAACAAAGTTGGATCGAATTTATACTGCAGAGTTATAAAGTCTTCGTAATGGACAGTTGCTTCTTCGAATGTGTTTGTGTTAGCTCACAGCCCAGAGATGTCATTAAAATACTTATAGATTGGTATAATGACAATATATTGCATCAGCACAGTAATTTACGCGGAAAGGAAAAACCAGTTAAAACAATAACTAATATCACTACGGATTTATCAGACGGTATTGCAATTATATCTACAATTTTAACTTTTTGCCCGTTTATGGCAAATCACTTTTCAGTATTTTGTGAAGTCACCGATACTGAAACCTATGGTAGCATAATAAACAACGCCTGTCTTATAATTGAAGCAATGAACCTACTGCGCCTTTATTTTCCATTAAATAGCAAGGACTTTGTTGACCCAAATTTTTTACTGATGCTTTTTCTATCAATTCATCTGTATGTTACTTTACCCATGTTTACCCCAAGAGATACAGTTCAATTTTATCCACCTCTTTTAAGAAGTTCTACCCGCTTAGTTGCTATCAGCCCTACCAGCCAAGAATCCTTAATATTCACACATGTAATTTTACAAAACACCAAAAATAGTTTCGCTGTTGAAAAAGCAACTTTGCCAGAAAATGGCAAGAAAATGTTTTTAAGTATTAAATACAATGCCAATTTTACCGAGAAAGAAACATCCATATTACTCGTACATGGTTATAATAAAACAAGAATATTTGACACTTATATAGTGTTTATTCTGCATGGCGACATAGGCTTATTAAATCCCGTGAGAAAGTGTAAAGTCACGGGTCCATTGTATCGCCCAAACAGGGTAGACATAATGGTGGCTTCGCCATTCGCAGTATCGGCGACTTTTAAAGTGTATCTAACGGATGCAGAACCCACAATTCCTGTGGAATTTCATGAAGATATAAAACCAAGATTTTACATTCGACGACTTAATTTAATTGATAAAGAAATAACATTATCTGGAATGCCAAAAGAGAGTGGACAAGATGTTCCAGAGCATAAACTCTATTTACAAATTATTTGTTTAAGTAGTCCAATGGGAAACTCCTGGATTTGGTTTCGAAGTGAAATTGGAGAGTTTTATGTAAGAGTAACGACTCAAGCACGTTGGGACTTAGCGATTGACACTTTACAGGCCAGAGTTAGAACTTGGCCCATGGACCCCTGCAGTTGTGGAGAAGCCTGTGAATGTTACAGAACTACGGTTTTAACAATACCTCATAAGAATGAGTTAATGCTTAAATCAATGCGTTATGCATTACTGGAGCACGCTTCAGAAATTATGATGCAAGTCTTTGACGACCTTATAGGTAATTGCTATGGGAAATAGAAATAGTAACAAGTCTGCGTCTTGTAATAACCTATAATTTTTCGTTTTTCAGAGACCGTCACAGGAAAAATCATTTTAAGCATGTTACTCGGTGAAGGTGGAACAAATTTATCGGATGTGCAACATATTTTACGCAGTGAAAGTACTTATAGAATTACATCTCGTGCTCTATTGCCGCGATTAGACCGCGTCACATTGATGCAACACACGAACGCTCAGCTTGTTCTCCCAGTCACAATACCAGCTCATGAAAAGACCGAAAAGTATTCGGTAACCTTTACTTCGGATTGTGGCATGGACATACGAACATACAGAATTCTGTTCATTGAAGCTGCACCCAGTGAATAATCATACAAATACATTATGTGTGTATATGTGATGGAGGGTTATTCACATTAAATCTGATAAAAAACATTAACAAAAAATACATAAGATTTTTTTTGAAAAAAAAAGAAGCAATATTTCCTGCTACCTCTTCTTATTTTATATTTTTTTCATTTGTTTAAAATATTTTAATATAAGATTTATTTTATTATTCACTTTTATTTACACTTTAGATTACATCATAATAAGGAAATGCAGTAAAATTGAAAATTGTACAATGTTCTGACAATAAGAATACTTAATAAAATATTTTCTTACTATAAACATTAAACCCTTGCTTTTCTAACGATTTGTTTATTCGTTTTTATTGTAAAACATTATTCTCCCGTGAAATTGAATAGCAACCGTTGATTTTGCATCCGTATTAAAAAAACAATCATTTGTAGATCGACAATCTAATTTGATGACGAATGCAACATATTTTAGAAGCGTAAATAATTTGTATTTATCATTTTGTATTTAAATGTTGATCAAATAATATTTGACCTTGAAAATGTGGTTATTTTTATAAAGGCACGATTTATTACATTTCGGCATATAAGCAATTACTAATACTTCCTAATGCCCAAAAAAATAAATAAGGTACAATTTACAACAATAGTCTATACCTTCTGAGAGTTTAAGTAAAAAATAAATGCATAGTAGCACGGTGGAGGAGCGACTTTATAATTTAAATATAATTTCCAAAACCCCAAACAAAAATAAAATAATTTTTAACAACGACTTTAAAGTCGTTTTATTATTATATAAGTTATATTTAGTTTGTTATATAAGTTATTGTAGTATATACAGTGTGTTAGAAACATGTGTCCGATCCTGAAGGGTAATAAAATAAAAAATTTATATCTAAAAATAACAATGCAATAAAGTTTTAAAGATTGTTTCTAGTGAAAAATTTACACAAATTTAAGGAAATTCACTAATGCTGGCAACTCACATACGTTTCGTAGACTCTATAGAGCTAGCATAGCACGTGAACGCGAAACAGGGTGTTGCCGTGTAATTTATGTATAAAATATTATTTTTTCAAAACGATGGCAAAATAAGGATCTACTACCGGTATATAGTGAAAAGGTTTTCGGATCGGACACTTGTTTTGTAGCACACTATATATAGTTTGAACTAAAAAGCAAAAAATAAATTTAAAAAATAATCGCAAAAAGTGATATGTATTTTCATTTAGATTATAGAAATGATTTAATAGTTATTTTATAATTTTGAAGTCGATTCGATTCGTCAAGTCGATTTTGAATTCGATTTTAAGTGGTAGGTCGATCAAGGATGCTTCACGAATGAAGTAACGACGGTTACTTGAGTCGTGAAGTGGTTGTCTTATGTTAAATGCTACAATTCTTTGAGGGATTCCTTCAACTGTCTATGGTCTCCATCATCAGATTTACTGCAAGCCTTCATTATAACTCATACGGGTGCAAAGTTTTCCTCAATATAAATGAATTAAGTCCAAACACAAGGGAGTGCTGTAAACCGTTGAGGAGTTCCCTCGACTGTATCTTGGTTCCATCATCAGACCCTGATATCCATAAAACAGGACCCCTTAAGAAGTATCACCTTCAGAACAAAAAAAGGATCAACAAAACAAAAAAAAAATAAAAAAGCATATACAGTCGAATTGAGAAACCTCATTCTTTTAAAGTCAAGTGGGAAGGATTCGTTAAGAATATGCTTACCAACGAAAACAAAAATTACAAGACTATGTACATCGTACAATGTAATTATGATTCTTCATTCAAGTACCTATCGATAAAAATAATACAAAACGATATTAATTCATTTTCACGTATATATTTTTTATTAGGTGTGCCCCGGTTTTACCCGCGTAGTTCCTGTTCCTGGGGCAATACCGGGATAAATAAATAAATAAATATTTTCACGACATTTATACACAGCGCCATCTAGTTCCAAGCTAAGCCGAAGCTTGTGTTATGGCAACTAGATAACGGAATAAATTACATATACATACTTTTCTTTTGTAAATACATACATACAATACATAGCAAC
>DWAJ01002268.1:0-18244 GCA_018238005.1 Eurema mandarina
AATCTGGCAACGCAAACCAGTATTAACATAAACCCTCATTGAAGATATTCCAAACAGCATTTAATGCTAATACCATTATATGTAAAGCGAATTCATCGATTGAGTGGTAAGTACCACCGTGGGTACCTCCCGTTAGGGTAACGGGATCGAATTCCCCGGCATTAAAGGGCAGCGCTGGGAGGTTGGGCCGCCTCTTCGAAGTCTAGACTCGAGAGTACTAAGTACTTACACAAATACTGTACGTTTTTTTCACATACTTAGTTAGGATCAATGTCAAATTAAAGAAAAACAGTTGTTAGTTTTCTGGCACTGCACATGTAATTGTGCGCATCGAGCGAAAGCACTACTTAGTAGTTTAGTACGTATGAGAGTTTGCGATGTGTGAATGAAGAAAGATTCCGCATAATGCGAAATAATGCTATAATTGGACAACTAGGACAATGTTCATGTCCATTGCGTGGAGAAGTCTGAAGTGAGCTATATACTTGGAGTTTAGTCGTCAATGTATGTGGTATATTTTTAGACGAATATCTTGTATTTCATAGCTGTTATTTTACAAAAAGAGTATGACTTCTATTGACTTCAAGTCAGGACATAAATATCTTTATTCTATAGTGCGTCACAACCACACAAAACTGTAAGGTAGCTCCCGATCTAACAGTAGTTTTATAAAAAAAAAAAAAATAGCTAATACCTTACGATATTTCTTTATTAGTCAAATAGGTTTTCTAAACATTTTTACCCGGGCTCTCAAGATAGTAAAATGTAATAAAATATTTACAAAGAAATAACTATATGTACTTACATTAAGAATATAAAAAAACATGATCAAGTATTCAATACACAGATTCACGTGTCTCTAAGTGGTGAGGATACATCGCATGTCAATTTATAAACTATGTTAATTATTAAGAATACTTAATCATAAAAAAAAACTGGAATATTTCGCGCAATGGAAAATCGAGAAAAGCCTGTGAACAGATGAACTTCAATGTGTTTTAACTATAACTATTGTAATTCATTCGGGAACAATATCACCATAATAGTTCAAGACGCTTTTTAAACACAGCCCAATCTACCAATGGCAACTAGATAACGTATATATATTACATAGACATACTTTTCTTTGGCTTTAGTACATACATTCAACACTATCCCCGGAAATATACATATATTTATAATATATTTTATTTTGTAATCAGTGTAAGGACCGAACCCACATCCCTTGGCGCAGAAGGCAGTTATGTTACCACTGCACCAAGCGGTCGTCGTGGTACAGAAGAGTAGGAAAATATTGTTTGTTAAACAAGCTGCAATTTGAGTTATCATAGAGTTTTATATGTATAATAAATTGGCGTAACTATCGCTCGGGAAAATTCAGTGGAAATATTATGATTGTTTTCACGGATCGGCACGCGAAGGTCGCTCAGTGCAATCATTTTAGATTTACGATCAGAGTATGTAACTTTTATTTAAATGGAAAATACCTATAAATACAACGATCCACTATATATTGTATAATATCTGCTTTTATTTATAAAATAAAGACTTTGTTACATAGGGAAATGGTATATTACTATTTTTTTGTTACTGGCGACTACTAGGAAACCATAAGATAAAGAAGATGGCATTAATAATAAGAGAAGACAATTTTCGACTATTCTGATAACAAACGTTATAGTAGGTACATATTAGAATATAAATTAATGATACAATTTTATGTTTTGTATAAGGTTTTTTTTATGTTATACTTCAATATTTGTCAGTCTGTCACTAGACTGTATCTTCTCGTGAACCGTGATAGCAATGCGGTTAAAATTTTCAAGGATATTAATTTCTGATACCTCAAAACAAAACACAATAAAATAAGTACGAGTATAGGTCGGGTCACAATTCACAAATGCTTAGCGCTGGACGAGAATAGCTGCGCATCGGTAGAATTGCGCTCGTAATTAACGTATTGGTGCGAGAAAGACAACACGACTGGGGAACCAATCGACGCTCGTGCACTCGACGATCACGCGCCCCGCGCGCCGTGCCGTCCCCTCGATACCTTATTTTTGACTTCTGCGTAGGTTTCGTTTAGCGCTAAAGATTCGTGACGCAACCTATACATATGTATTTAAACGTGCTCTCTTATAGTACCTTAGCGTGATTTTTTGTTCGCAGTAAAATTTAAATAAAAATATAATCGTGTAAATATTCAGTACGTAGGTAAGTATAGTTTTTATAGATTTTCGTACAATATTAATAATATAAGAACGGCCTTAACCTTAATTAGTTTTCTTATTTAAAATTCTCATTATCGTTATGCTCACATTAGCATTGAGAAAATCGTTATACTATTTATTTTAAATTATTCTATTTTATTTAAATTTTTGTATGACGTTGGTATTTTTTCTTGACAATTTACAATAATATAATTTTAAATCTATTGTTTACTCAAAGCTATTTTCGTCACATATTTTTTACATTTCGGCATGGTGCTTCAAGAAGTGAATGTATATATTTTTAAAAGGCCGGCAACCCACACCAGAGCTGTCAAGCTCCACGAGGTGGCTCGCCGGCTCGTTTGCCACATATATTCTAATATATAAATAACTTAAAAAAAAATAAAACCGACTTCATGATAATACCTATTCAACAAAAAAATTATAGTTCATACTGGTTCTTAATCGGCGGAGATATTGCGTATAAAAAAGTTCATCCCCAATTTTCCACCCTTGGGGGTTATTATTTTACTATTAAATTTAAATTGGACCACCCTTGAGGTATTATACCTATACGCCGAAAAAATATTTGTTCAAATCGGTTTATAATTGGCGGAGTTATCGCGTAACAAACAGAAAAAAACATACGGGTCGAATGAGAACCTCCTCCTTTTTGCAGTCGGTTGAAAAATAACAAATACAATCGACTACATAACTATTTCAGCACGTCGTACAAAACATTTGAACACTTATACACTCATACAAACATACACATTAACGCATTAACTGTACGAAATATTTAAACAAAATATTGAATGCAAAACCAGGGTCAAGTCCGGGCAGATATGTAGCCTTGAATAGGCTTATTTTAATGCGTCACATGAAACATACAACTCAAATGTCATACTAACAGATTTTTCTTTCATTCTTCCTTCTATTTTACTTTAAAACCGCGCAATAGAAACAGCCGCTAAGCAATGATTTTGGAATGTGTCGCCAGCCTTTGATAAAGAAGAACAAGTCCGTTAATAACTGTGAAATAAACAAATAAAGAAATAATAGTTTACGAAAAATTTCTTACGTAACCAACCTTACATAAGTTTTTATTGCAACTCAATATTTGCGCATACGTTAATTTTCTTTAATTAAAAATAATAATAACCTATAAATTTTATATATCTTTGTAACGTGCAACGTATGATCTGTAATTATAAAAGAAATATTTCTAGAAGAACAATTCAAAATGGAATTTGAATATAAAAAATGTATTAATAAAATGGAACTTTTCAATTATTATTTCACTATACATATTTGATATAATAAGCAATTTCAAAATGACTTCAAACAAATCATTATTTTCATTAATAATGATAAACATATATCATTATCATCACCAGAAACACGATAACCTATAAAAATGTTGCCAACATAAAATGAAGTATGCAGCAAATAAAAGTACTCAATGTGGCAACACCAAATGCATACTAAATATTAACTAATAGGCTACGTGCAACACCGGCGTGATTGCCACAGAGTTGATTAACCTGAGCATTGCGAAAATTGTTATATCACACCTAGACTTAGATATATTTTTGTAAATTTTTAGTAAGGTAAGGATTTAAATTTTAATACTGTTGTTGAAATTAAGCAAGTTATATATATGTACATTTAATCTACTACTATTTTAATGAGGAAAAGATTTTGGAAAAAATATCTCCAAGTGTTATTATCAATATCTTAGATACTAAGGACTTGGTTATGAATTTTTGTTGAAAAACTTGGGGAAAGTTTAAATAGTAGAATTTGGTAAACATTTTCGTATAAAAGCCTTAAAATAAACAGAAAATTCTCAAAAAAAAATCGAGTCCTACGCCAGGGCATAATATTAAGCTAAGATTTAAGTTGTATGTTCACACTAATATATCAATCGTGATGTTATTTCAAGTATTGTTATTATAATTAATAGTAATATAGTTTCAAGGCGATATATACGGCCTTTAAACGTGAATTTTCGAAATATATACACGTAAGCGCAATATAATATGTATTCATAAGGCGGCGAGTTTCAAAACAACCCAGCTATATTAAGTAGGTGGGTCGAGTACCTTAGTATATGGCACTAGCTGTGCCCCGCAGATTCGGTTGCATTATACACCCATGATATAAATAAATAATGTTTTTGTTTTGGTGAAAGGGTTTTAAATTAATAGATTACCCTACAATGCCAATGCCAACCTTAATTTTTTTGTATGTAGTTTTATGCAATACCATCCAGATGTTGAATAGTGTATTTCAAGTTTAAATTCAGTTTTAATTAAGTATTAAGTAAAACCTAGCGACTTGTGTCTTATCATCATAACCTATTTCAAACACGCATTTACAAATATAATTTTCCAATTATAAAAACATTTTTAAACTTATACTTTTTAGACTTACTTTGACTGTGACTTTAAAGGAAGAATTCTTTACTACCTTATGTTAACAACTGAGCAAAAGAATAGATTGGTCTTAGTTACCAGTTGGAAAGCGACCATTTCCGTAAACAGTCGCAAGCGCCTTACAAAAAAGGGGAAATGGAAAGGATTTGTAACGAAAGGGAATAAGAAAAAGCGGAAAGGGAACGGCCCCTGGTTAGGTAAGGAAGAGCTTACCGAAGGAGACTCAAATTACTCAAATGTCGATATTGATATATTGAACGTTTTATATGAAAGGGGTGACTCTACCCGTCCTCTGCCTACAATATTTGACTTTTATACTTAGTTATATTTTAAAGGTAAATTGGGAAATAATGAACATTAATTACAATATATTTAGTAAAAGTGAGAGCAAATCAGATACGTGTAGGCTTCATGGACGCGCCTATTTGGGCAAGTTTAATTGCTTCGCGGTCGAATTCGTTGCGATATGTATTGCAATTATCGAATTTTGCATTCCAATTCACGCATTCGGAAATTGACGCGAACTACGTGAAAAGTTTTGTGAAACTTGTACTTGTTAACTAGCTGTATCTCGCGACTTTACCTGTATAATGCCCTATTCTCGCATTGAGTCGTATAGGTTGGAAGAAATGTATATAGACTAGTATGGCTGTCATTTACAGGTGAATTCTGTATTTCACTATTTTTTTTGTTCTTAATTTTTCACTTTACCTCTTATTAAGAGTAGGTTTACATATAAATAAATAGCTTTAGATACTAACAAATACTCAACAGAGACCCAGACATCAACCTGTATACGAACATACTTGAAGACATAAGCGCCGAACAACAAACAAAAGACAAACTTAACAACTCAAAATAATTATGTTGAAAATAATAAAAAAAAACAATAATCATTAGCTCACCATTCGGAGAATATATTACTTCATTCAGTTGTTCGATCACAACTCACAATGGCGAATTAAATAAACAAATAGTACCGGAAAACGTACAAATAGTACGAAAACGAGTTCTCGTCAAAATCATTTGTTTACAAACAAACTAGTCGCTAATTACTGCGGAACCAAACTCCGGACCGGTAGAAAAAGTATTTGTTCTATTGATTATTTCTAGAAGATACTAAAAGCAAAACTTTTTTCCGAACCATTTTTTGTTGTCTTAGCTAGTTTAGTAAAGTTCGTCGAATATAAAGCTGAGAAACTTATATAAGGAAATTAAAGACGCACCGTTTAGATGGAGTTGTGTTTTAAACTTTTTTATTTAAACCTATTCATATACAAAACCACTATTTATATTGTATTGGTGTAAAGTCCTACGTGGTTTATAAGGTTGTATGAGCTTATCTCGTGTACCTACTAAATCAGCACTAATAACGATTTCCACATTATTTGTAAGTATCATAGGCTATATAACCCGAAATATAAGAAAAACTTAATTATTCGCGTAAACCAAGGTACAGCGAATCTATATATATAAAAAAGTCGTGTTAGTTACACCATTTATAACTCGATAACGGCTCAACTGATTTGGCTGAAAATTGGTGGGGATGTAGTTCTGAACCAGGAGAAGGACATAGGATACTTTTTATCCAGTTTCCAGGGGTATTTTTTTATGAAGGTAAACGCGGACGGAGTCGCGGGCAACAGCTTATAATTCATAAAGCTAAACAAATTATCCTCAACATCGATCATCACGAATAACAATAAAAAGGACTTCCTATAAGCTGAATTAAAATTCCTTGTATGATGGCGACTCGTTTCCTCGATACGAGCGTAGGGTGTCAACGACTTGGCTAGCTCACCTCGAAACTACCACACGGTGACCACGCTATTAGGGTGTTTGAGGATAAATTATTCACTAATTTATGAAAAGATTTTATGATTTTATTTATCCGCTTTTAACAGATTGCGTGGTTATATTATTAAATATTTAATTATTGTATCAAAAGTGAAGATAGTTATTAACTGAGAACTCTAATCGTGTGAGTATATCGTATTGTACATACGAAAGTTTTCAAAGATGTATAAGTATATGAATGTGTAGATATTTATAATTCTTTCACGAAAAATCTGTTTAATCGATCAAGTTTGGCATACAGGTAGATAAACGAAAAGGTTCGATTCCAGTACTGTCGCAGGAACGAAAACGAGAATATAACATATTCAAGAAATGGACATTTTACACATTTATACTAAGTGACCACGCTTCCAACTTATGTAAGATAAAATACATAAGATATTATTAGACTCAGAATTTATTACATTTACCCCTCAGACGTAGATCTTAGTTCATAAAATTTTACCACCTTATAATTGTAGAATGAATTTATTAATGGTTTCTAACCACTTATTACCATGACAAATCTTCAATGGATGGACCTTAGCGAAGGTTACATGCTCTGTGTTATTACCTGAAACAATAGTTCGATCATTAGTCACTTGCACACAATTATAGAAAAAATATTATAACTTTTTTCGAGCGAAAATTATATTTTTTCCTAATTATTATACTGGTATAAGAATTTATAAATTGTGGGTATACATAACGCCGTTAAAAGTCATAAGGTTAAAAAGATTAACCAACTTAAAAATCTTATATTTTGTATACATGGAACGAGGTGGCGCGTAACTTGATGCTGTCAGGAGTGTGTTGCCGGCCTTTTGAAAATATTGCCAATATTTTATTAAATAATTCAGCCAACATTTTTTAAAGAAATTGCTCGTTATACAAGTCGGTCGTGACCTGCTGGAAATACATACATATACGATTTATTTATTATATTAAATTGAGGCCAATGGTGCCGAAACGTTATTGATTCGATAAAATTTCATATTATGTACAGACGACTGCACAAGTATAATATTATCACATCCAATATTACATAATGTTGCCTGTATTTTAAAAACCATTAATAGTAAAATTATTGTTTTGTTTTGTCACGACACTTATTTAAAGAAAATTGTAATGTTAAGATGATTTGTAATATTGAAATTGTAAGCATATTTTAATTGAAGATATGATAGTATGTGCCTACTCACTGTTTTCGTTATATATTGCCTAGGTATTATTATGAAAATAAAAATGAATTTATAAGCCATACACAATATAAAATACAAAGTAATATTTTCCAAGAAAATATGGAACTCAAAAGGTAAACAATCTTATTTATTTTTAAATTTAAAACGAAGAAAATAGATCGGCTATATTTTGAAATATCAACATGAAACAGAATTTAATCATTTCTAAACCAATTACGAGCCGGACATTGCGTTGGCACAGATCTTGCGATAAAACTATGTAGGTACGTATGTATGTTCATTAAAATCTTGCAAATCGATCGAAACGATAACATGCGGCTTAAATTTGCAAGCAATACATGACTTACATGGTGTTGTAATATTTCGTAGTTAACTCTTAAGGCTTGTTTCCCAATCTTTAAAAGTAAAGAACCTTATTTTCTTCGCTATTCAATTAATTATTTAACAAATTTCCAAGATAATACGCGGTAGACGTAGTCTGTGACCCCTACCTGTTGCGGTAAGATAGAACACAGTGGGGTTATGGTCGGTACAAGTTCGATATAATATATTATTATTATTATTTATATATATTATATTATTTACATAGTCTATTTATCGTCCTTTCCTCGGGAATTCCCGAACTTGAAATGAACTATCTATATACCAAATTTTTATTAAAATCATTGGCCGTTTAATTGTTAAATAAAAGCGTAATATACAGACAGAAAGATACACCCTTTCGAATATTATTACTGTGGGGACATCAAACTCGTGGATTGGAAACAAACAGCATTTTATTACATCATTGATTTTAAATTTTAATGACGCCTCATCGTAAAATTTTGTAATAATAATCTTTATAGCTGGGCATAACATTTATGACATAATATATAGTTATGATATATATCTTTGTGATTTGAACTTGAAGGAGACACCGAAATAACGTTTTATGTGGGACTTGAACTAAAGTTTAAAGTTTTTGGAAATAATTTTAAATCAATTGTGTTGAATAAGATATTATACGAAGCTTAAATTAATTATCTATAATCGAGATCTTATATATTTTTTCATGTTTTAGATGAAAATGAGTATTGAAGCTAGGGGCTCTTATATTTTAACACATGTGGAAATCAAAGCTATGCATCTCTCGATATATTCGACCAAAAATATAGCCTACTTGCATCGTCACGGTAAAAGAAAACAATTTTGTAGTAAGAAAACAGATTTCACAGAAAAGAACCGGCAAGAAACTCTGTTAATTGCTACTTTAAGAGGGATCTCTTTTTAGATTTCAAATAAGGGAAATAAAACATTCGTATTAAGAAGTTTTTAATGTATTTATAGGTATATGTAAGTACAGTACAAACAAAAAAAATATCATATGCACGACACACGTGTCACAGAGACCTTCACGAATTAAAACGGTATTAACATAGAACCACCTTGAAAGCCTTCATTTAACTTCACTGTTATCGATAGTACTTCCGTCTCGAAACGATTAAAAGATTCGTGTGTTTGTCCGTTTAGTTTTTGTGTTTAATTTATCAAGTTATAGCATACAAAGATCCTTCAAGAGTTTCAATCTGTCACTAAGATCATTATTTTAAATGCATAATTAAGTATATTTAAAAACTTTTTAATATTGCTTATATATATGCGAATATTATAAGGTAAATTTTGTGAGATTGAGAGATGGATTAACAGAGGTCATTTTATTTATTTAACCTTTTTAATACTAGGCATACAATATATATGACCACAAAGAATCAGGTGCTAATGTTACTCTTCAAACTTAAAAAAAAACATAATTAAGAGACGCTTCTGTATTACATTTTAGTCTGAGTTTTGATGGATTTATATTATTAACTAGCCGTTTACCCGTGTTTATGCATGTATTAGGTATACACATAAGCCTTCCCTTTAAATCACTCTATCCGGTAAAAAAAACCGCATACCGATGTCAGCGTACTTTGTTTTATTTGTAATGATGATTAAGAATGTTATAAAACGTATTAATTATATCAATATACAATTAATTATTTGATTAAATCAGAATAACAATGAATGTTATCATGACATAATATTTGCCCAAATATTTAATCACGTACACGTACCAAGATAAATGCTTACGAATGGAATTATCGATAATAATCGATATTATTAAAATTTTTATTCACTATAAAACCATTAAATCAAAGAACATTATGAAACGGGGTTAAGTTGATTCATACTAATATGCTATCTCATTAATTTGAGTGTCATTAATTTTTAACAATAAGGAAGATATAAAACACATACATATTATATAAGGAATTACTAAGAACTTTTCATGTTTTATTATATGTTACATTATTAAAAATTTAATAGTAATGGACAAAAAATATATTGACAAAAAAGATTGTGACGGTATATAAGTATGTTCGTTACTCTGTAACCCAAAAACTACTGGATGGATTTGACTCAAATTTTCCATGCAGGTAGGTTTATTAATTTTAATTAGCACGAGGGATACTTTTTATCCCACTATTGACATGAACTACTGGTATAATACCGCGAGGCGAGGCTAGTTCTTCAATATTATTACAGCCTGGTAATCAAAGCGCTAAGCGCAAAATTTTCCTACAAAGAGCTATTTTTATAAATCACTGGAAAAGTACTCGCATCGCAAATCTTTTGAACTTTTAATTACAAATAAAGTCAGCTTACAGCTTTATGGCAAACAACTGCTATCTAAATATAATACATACATTTTCCGTAACGCCGGTAGATCTTAAATATTTTGACGTGGTTTCTTGTTAAAATACCGAGTTTGCGCTCATATATTCTGTTTGTCTGTTTAATATCTCTTAAAATGTTGTGTTAATAGCTAAGGTTACGTGTAAACAAACATTAAATCCTTTTCGACCTTTACTCGTCTTTTCGAAAGATATTAAACCACTTTAAGCGTTCATTATTTCTGTATTTTGCTGTATAAATATTTTTTTAGGTATAAAAAACGTTAAGTCCCTTAAATTTTACAAGAAAGTTACTAGATATCATTAACTAACTCTTAAAATCAGTTAACGAACTATTCTTATTGCTTTAAAGTTTTGGTGGAGTCACATTTTTTAGAGACATTTTTTATTCAATGTCGATATTGAAGTTAAAACTTCAAATAAATAAATAGATAAGGTCCACAAAAACGACTTTAAAATGTTATTGTTTGGACTTTCTTTTACTGCTTTTTAGTAATTATCACTTAAATACATATTTATTAAATTTAATTAAATTGATATAAGCTCATTATAATTATATACGTATTGTGCTAACGGTAGTTTTAACTGTACTATTGTTATTTTACCGCTTTATGATTTGCTGCATGTAACACTTAAATAGTATTTATAATATAAACTCTTACTACTACGTATTATAAAATAAAATCACTATTCCCTCACTGCTTGTATGTTTGCTTAGACCTTGTTACTACAGATTCTATTGCGTATTATTTCTATTGTTAGAGGAATTCAAGATAGTGGAGTAACCGTCATAGGAGTAATGTAAGTTGATAGTACCTAATAGGTAAGAAAAAAAAGTCTAAAATTAAGTGGATATCTTAATATTACGTTTTTAAAGTAAAAACTTTCATAGATGTAATTCATAATATTTATTTATATTTTTTAATTAAATATACCTAATTATAAGCTACCTCACTCACAAAGAATAAAACTTTATATTTGCTACGATATTTTCGTTTTTATTCAAGTCGATTTAACGTTTTCTACAAACATACAAACTATATACACTCTTTGATTATTTAAATGAATTCTATTGCGATCCAAACGCAGGTGTAGAAAATTATATGTTAATGGAATATAATTAAATGCTATTTAATATAAAAAATACATTATTCATATGATACAATGGAGATATTTTTATGATATCAAAAATCGTCTTTTTAACCTTTTTTATCATTGTTAAAAATGCAGCTTATTATGTGTAAATAATTGTAAAAATTAAATTCCAAGTCGACGAGCGTTGAACTGTATTTACGTAAGAAACTGGAAAATGTATTATATATTTTTCATATAAGAAGTATTAAAACAAAAATTGAAGATTTTTTCGTGGTTTCCTCGTGTTTTTTTTGTAAGTACGTATTTTAGTTGGACTTAATAAGGCCATGACATCAGCCGTGGAATGCACAAAAACCTATGCGTACGACCTTCCACTACACTACATAAAAACCATAACTAATTTTAAAACTAAATCAGGCCAGACGCTTTTACGTGAGAAGGTACGAAACGACAGACATTCGCTCTTTTTATTCGCTATATTAAACAAAGACACATCAACGAGTGCTTTTAAAATTATTCAAGAAAAAAAAGCCAGATTGATGATCCCATTATAGGACCCCCATTAAACAGTTATTTTATTATTTGTTTTAGTGACTTATTGTTGTTATAATTCCAAAGAAGTACATCATACCTGATTATCACGCTACGTAAGATACAACCTGGTGACAGACAGAAAGACAAACGGACTCAAAAAATGTATATGAAAAATAACAATTTACATTTTAAAACGTTTATAGTAGTACTTAGAAAAGACTTAATGATTGAACATCAACTTTGACCTTAGAGCCAGCATTAGTCAGTTTTTATGTTCAGAAAAACCACAAAAAGCACTTCTACGAGTAATGTATCCATGGCTATAAACCTTCGTAATTAACTTGTTTAGTTAAAGAATATAATTATATTATTTTTATTATATAAAAACATAATTATATATTATTAAAAACGTGATACGTTTTTCTGACGCGTCGCGTCGTCAAATAAGCAAAAACTGATATCTGTTTTACGTTCAATATAATTCGTCCGTAATATAATGTGTATTGAAATTAATTTTGCTTAATAAACATCTTAGATAAAGTAAGTAACTCAATTATAATTGAATGGAATATAAAGGACTACTTTTATATTCCATTCAATTATTAAGGATTAAAGGATTAAAAGAAATAGGTTTAAATTATCATAATATATAAAAACAAGTAGATACCTGTTGTATATGCAAGCAGAGCCCCAGGGCGAGGTACATACATATCTACGTATAAATATGTGTTCAATGATGCAAAGCTTTCACTTAAGCAAGGAGTATTTGCCTGGGAACATTCCCCACGTGTTCTTCGGAGAAATTAAACGAAAGTACCTTCATCAGATCATCGGTCAAAGGTCCTTGTCGGGTAACCGATGCTTGGAGAAAGTACGTCTTCAAATAAAATGGCAGCTCGAATAGTATGACAATACATATAGGTATAAACTAAATATATTATTGAAAATACTTAATTTTTGTTACTAATGTTTATTCTAATATTAAATATTGGTTAATGTTTTGTAACACCATGATTCAAAAGTGTTACTATATGTAGCCTAGTTGAATAAAGATACTTTTGACTTTTGACAACCACATATATATATAGCAACACCTTAGAATCGTCATAGTCAATAGAAGTAACAGAAAATATATACCATGGTATAACTCAGGATTTTTCAGTGAAAAACCAATATTATTAACAAAACACAGCTCTCGTATTTCCATAAAATAAAAACCAAACAGTTAATAACAATACTAACAGAATATGAAAATACTCATAGGTTAATTATAGTCTCTGCGTATTGTTTACATATTATGTAATGTGTCGTAAACATTGTGCGCATCACACAATACACCTATCACATTTTACATAGATTAGCGGCAATGTAAACAAAACACTAGATATTTACACAAGGCTCAAAATATGTGCTCAATGACGCTCCTTGATCTTAACATTGGATTAACGTTTTATCGCCGAGATAATGGGGATCCGACTATCAACAATTACTAAGCTATTAAACATTACATATTAATATCTCATTCAACAAAGGGAATTATTAAAGTTACAATATTTAAAAAAAATACCAAAAATAAGGGACAATAGTAAAACACTGTACTGCCTGAAAGAGATCACTTTTAAGTTATAAGGCGACCCTTTACACCTACATGAGTTGTAAGTTATCCATACTAATATTATAAATGCGAAAGGAGCTCTGTCTGTCTGTCTTTCCCTCACGCTAAATCTACTGAACCGATTAGAACGAAATTTGGCCTGATAGAGCCTGAGAAAGAATATAGGCTACTTTTTAACTGAAAAAAGGGTTAAAAGGAGGGTTAATCACACGCGGACGGAGTCGCGGGCAGCAGTTAGTGATTAATAAATCATTAAAAAACTTGCATATAATTTAGCTGAAGTATTATTTTTACAAGGGTCATTACACTAAGGTCGGGTAATTTTAATTGAGTAAATTTTCCGAACTCCTACCGCGTCTGTGGTCCTGGTACCTTTTAAATTATAATTGTACGGGGTGATCAGGTTTCATAAATGTAAAAGCCTTGTTTGTTTATTTATTAAATCATATTATGAAATACGGCCTTTTTTAACATATAAAATAATAAACCTAGTTAGTTTACTTTTTAGTAAGAATAATAATAATAATAATTTATTTCCATAATAAGGTGATTTATAAAATATTTTACCCAGGCTCCCAAGAAAGTAAATACTGTTTTTCAGGAGCCTGTTTCATCCAATCATGACACATACAGAACCGACACAATTCGTTCAGATTTATAATAGGTTACATATAAAAATATAAAAATTCATTTACAATCAAAATATACTCGAAATTTAAACTTCTCCATAAATCTTTTTTAGCTAATTAAAACAAACAAACATAAATGTATTTACTAACAGTTATGCAATACCACAACCGTTCTTTGTACGGACGGGTCTCGGGTCAATAATACTTTCACTATCGGTTGACCTCTGGGGAACTTCTTATCTGGTAGCTCTGTGAGTAATGACTGGATGATACACTGCCATATAATAGTTTTGCGGTTTCGTTTTTAATGTATGTAGTAGGAACAATATTCTAAACGAATTAAGGCGTTTATATGTGTGATTTTACGTTTTGTCTAAATAACTATGACGAACTTATATTAGTTTATTATTGATTTCGGGTTAATAATAATAAGCCTATGGCTTCATTCACGGAAACCAGAACATTCTAAGAAATATTTAAATCGATAGAAATAGTATCTCCCTGCAAGGGTTCAAATATCTTTCCAAAGACTAGGTAAATATGTACCTTATAGATATGCATTTTTCCATTAAAAACATAAGAAAGATTAGTATAATTTAATCGGAATGCACTGCATCTAATACAAAATGAATGATATTGCGATTAAAAGGCATTCGACTGACATCACGGCGAGCCATCCCAAGGCCGACTAAATGCCACGATTAAGTTTTCTTTTTATTCGCTAATCGCTATACGAAACAGCAATAGATTCACTATTATTTAATTTACGCAAAAAATTATACGAAATCTTCATCGCTGTAATTATCGCATTTAGTTCTGATTACACCGTACGTAAACTTGCCTAAAAAGTTGCGATAGTTAAATCGTTTTTGAATGAAAAAAATATGCTCTGCTCATAAATAAAGTTTTGTAGGCGACTGTACAAGTAAGACTGAACAAGTACTTGTTGCTACTCATAATATAATTGTTCTTTTAAATGTGAAAGTATTTTCAAAGTATGTAACAATCAAACTCTTGCGTTACACGACGAGAAAGGAAACAGTTTTTTAATGACACTGTATTATTGTTAGATTCTAGTGGTTTTTTTTATATAATTTGATCCCAATGTGACCTTCTATTGGTTCAAAATCGATTCATTATAACAAATCCTTTTATAAATGAAATGCATTGGAATTTCCTCCTTGGTGAAGATGTCATTAATTTTCTCTGTAAATTTTAGCTCCTCGTTTTATATAAAGTCAATCCTATTAAAACTATCTAAGTAGTAACACCGACATACAAAGTGTTTAAGTATGGTTATTTTGACCTTCTACAGTCTAATTCCCATCGGATCTCGACTAACACATCTGATTCCCAGTATCAGCAGTTCTTGTACTTTTTCTACATCGTTCAAACGGAAGCGTTCGTCTCTCTCTACCCATCTATCTCCTTCCCACTACATTCCGAATACATTGTTCGCTCCCACAGTCACGGTCCAAAGACTTATGGTACCAAATGCTATCAGCATCTTCAACCACCCTTATTACTTCCTCTTAAAGTTCAATTTCAGCTAAACCGTCGTCTTCGCAACCCAACCTGACTTGTTTCATGGTATTGTTAGCATAACCGATATACTAGTTCACATGTTTGGATTTGATGATTTAATTTTTGTTTTAAATTAAAGCAAAAAGTGTATGTTAATTGATTGCCAGGTGCGAGCTGGTGTGTCAGTGTATCATCTTTTAAATCCATCTTTTAACTTTTAATTTAAACGAATTGTTTTAATTTGTCAACTTATGAGAATAAGATTTTTAAGGATGAATATTAATCATATTTGGTTATGTTTTGATCACTATTAAGAAATTTATTACTTTAAAAACGAATTAATCATTTCTTGTAGTATGCTTATATTTAATATGTTATGTTTTTTATCGACATTTTGGATCGTTTGGAAGACGAATGTTTGTAGGTACGAGTATAATCATTTGAAACATTTCTTTGTTCTGTGTTCAAATGTTTTGATGATATTATCTGCAGTTTTCTCACGTTGACGAGGATCTCATCTCATGTTTATCAACCGTTCATCTATAGTGAATTGTCTCACCGACTACTTGATATGTTAGTCTCTATATACGCGTCACTAATACGTACGTATGTACAAAATATGTTTCTTGATTTTTAACTAAAAAGCTACTAAATGGATTTGGCTGTTATTTAACATATGTAAATGTAAGACTGTAGTTTAAAACATTTGGAATTTTATCCCTATATTAGCACGGGAACGGTAATAATAATAACATTAGAATCAACAGTTATTGTAAGATGACATTGACATTTAAGCTGTATGCTACAATTGTCTGTTGGAAACCGGTTTGTGGATAAAGTTAAGCAGCCTTCGGTCTGCCCGGCTTGTTGATGGGTGCCCATTAGTGGCACATTGATAGTGTTTCCGCGAGGAAGATGTGGTTTTAAATTCTATTGTAAATGCCGCTTGATTTTATAATCTAGGATTAATATATTGAAAAATATGTGGTACAACCTATAATATTCTAATGTACAGTCAGCAACGAAAGCATTATAACACAATATTAAAAGTCATGTTACTACAATTCTCTATAAGTGTCGTGACAGATAGA
The DNA here is from genome assembly GCA_018238005.1 of Eurema mandarina. Classification (NCBI taxonomy): domain Eukaryota; kingdom Metazoa; phylum Arthropoda; class Insecta; order Lepidoptera; family Pieridae; genus Eurema; species Eurema mandarina. The sequence continues at coordinate 16,892 of DWAJ01002268.1, forward strand.
CAAAATGATTATTATTTACCAATTGAATATATTTTGTCGTTTAGTTGTTTTGTCGACTGTACTAAGAAATGCGGGAGAAATGTATGATTTACATTGACACGGTTATTTTGTCAAGGTGTCGGCTCCCGCTCACATTGCATTGCTGGCTCATCCTAACTGATAACACTTCTGATAACTATGTATCATTTATTTTACTAAAACATTTATGTAACAATAAAAAATTTGTATTCACGCAATACGACGACAACTGGACAAGGATTATCCAAGTGCTATCAGGGATCATACTCCTCAAATAGTTTTTCAAACTCAAAGTCAAAATATATATTTACTCAACTAGGTCTAGGCTACGTGTAGTAACATGAATTCTCGTAGTAGTCGTGAACACTGTACACAGTGTACGATTTATTCCTAAATATATGACTACTACTATGATAGTATCTATTGAAAACCACTAATTAGATAATTTACGTATATAAGGACGCTTTCCTATACAAAAGCAACTTATTCTTATATACTTGCTATAAATTAAATATTAAATAGACAATTGTAATATAATGATTACTAAGAAATGAACAAACTCATGTATTATATTAATCAAAGAGCACTTTTTAAATGTATGTATTGTTATTCATTCAATAAACTGGCTGATTAATCATCAGATCAAATAAAATCTATTCTAGTGATATAAGACTTGACACAGGTGGTATATTACATTGTTAATCTAGTAAAATAACTTTACTTCAAATACTATTATTGAGTATATCCAAAGGAGTTTGCAAAGGGAGATTAATAAATTATTGACAATACGATTTAACGAAATAGTATCTATTGTTATTTAAAACAGAATGAAGAATACTACTGAAACTGGTGTGCTTACAACTTACTACTAAGAAATTTTCATTATATGAGAATAAATTATTTGACAAATTAAATGAAGTAAAAGTCGTGAAACAATGACTTGTGTTCTCAAGACATTTTGAGTTTTGAACATTCCTATCATTTAAAATAATTGATTTAAAATTCCAATATATTAAAAGCACTTTTACCAGTTACGGTTATACGACACATATTGTAGGTACTGCCAGAAGCTAGCTATGGCTAACAACTGTGATTCTTTAAATTAGTTTCAAAATCAAAGTCAAACGTATCTTTATTTAACTAGTCTACATACTATCACTTTTGAACTCATGATGTTACAAAACATTTACCACCGGTTCGCAAGGCAGTACAGAGAAGAACCGGCAAGAAACTCTGATAGTTTACACATCTATTATTGACACCGATGCTATTGTTTTTACCAATAGCCTGTGAATAACCCTGCGTAGTTTAGCGGTTATGGACAATCAAACAAAC
>DWAJ01002269.1:0-18241 GCA_018238005.1 Eurema mandarina
TCACTTTACGAAGGGCAGAACGAAACGACTGACTGACTCTACTAAAGACGACTTGATGACGATTTTACTTGACATTGGCAAAAAGCTAAACGCTAATGCCATAATATATAAGAAAGAAAGAAAGAATTATTATTTATTTCAAGTGTTTCTGAACTTCTGTGTGTCTATGAAAAATGACTACTGGCTTAGTTAATAATAATTGTTATATTACTTATTTCATTTTAAGTAAATGAAATTAAGTTTCAATTGTAAAAAATAATGCATATAATAACCATCTATTCTAAAATACAACTTTACCTAAATTTACTTTTTGTTGCGATCAATATTACCAGGTGACCTATGTTTCATATTAACATTATATATAATAATATATTAATATTTAAACTTGACTTATTTTCATTAGTTAACTCTATCACCCTTGTGAAGCCATGCGTTAATCATATACTCGTAAATAGAATTAAAAGATTTTTCAAACTAATGAAAACTAAAAATCCTTAACGAAATTAAATAGCAGATTCTAAATAATTGTGTTTTTATTTTATTAGGTACATTTCACACGCAAAATAGGCACACATTCTCATCAAGTTGCGAAAATCAGCCCGCCTTTACATACTTTAACTTAGGTATGTTAAAGGTAGCAAGTGTAAAGTATTTATTTCAGAACAAAATTTTATTAGATATGTTAAATAAGCTACATTTTTAAAATCAGTAATGTGCAGGTAACAAATATTATAATAACAATGATTTAGATAACAAAAAACATAACAATTATTGAAATAATATCCCATATTAAAATACTGGTCACATGGTAACAATTATAGGTTAAGGTACTGTGTTAGTTTATATGGGTAACATTCGTGTATAATAAATGTGTACATGAGTAAAGTAGATGTCTATTTTGAGTTAAACTATATTTTTTACTAAACTTTAATGAAGTTAAAAGTAAGAATTTGTAGCAGAATCAAATCTTTAGGCCGAATTGAGCTGACATTTGTAAGGCATAAAGAATATCTTGTTTATTTGCTCCCACATACATGAAACATGAATACTTACACGAAAAAGCAAATTGATTGCTTTTTCTTTCTTTATTTCTCTTCTATATTACACAAATAGTATGATCTTACACTTATGCTTGCTTACTACTGTTGAATTCATTTAATATTCTTCAAGCAATTAATATTATGCGTTTTATGAAAGAATATGTTTGTTTTATTCAATGACAACATTGCTAGAGTTTAATATTTATAAAATCATGTGTTAGGTTTGAATACTACTTCAATCTAGATATTACAGCAATATGACGATTGATATTTAGAATTATGTTATAAAATGTTATTTAGGTAGCAAATAATTAGACTAAACGACGTTAAAATTAACAATATATAGGTACAACTGTATTAAAATAGCACTTAAAATACCATTTTGGCAGGTAAAATGTGTTTTAAAAGTATTGGAAATTTGCTAAAGCTAAGATTATATATAACCTTAATAAGTAGTTATATACATAGTACCATAACAGACAAGAAAAAAATATTTTTTTCTATAAATATATGAACTTGTCTCCATATTGGCACACGAATAATTTTTTATTGCGACATTATGACAGATTGATAGGACAACAAAAATATGATAAATCGATTATGGTAAATGAAATGATTTATTTATAGTTTTAAAACATTAAAGTAGTTTGTCAAGGCCACTAACTATTTTATTTAGGCATACATAAAATGAGAATTGGGAGCTCTATGTATCAGTTTGACATTTCAACATATTAAAAAGTTTCATGCTTACCGATCACAGGGAATCCTCCAAGTCTATAGAATTAATGCATCGAAGATAAAATAAAAGTAATGAATTATTTAATAAAGAAGGAAGTAAAAAGCTATTAAATAGAAAAAATAAAATGAACGTAGAAAACACACACAATGCAAAAGTCAAACACACCTCACTAAGCATAGATTATACAGAAATCAGTTCATACTTCATACAGATTATATTAATAGTAGTGTCATAAGCACGATACAGAACACGTTAATTCTATGCAAATTGCAAAATATGGCTAAGTTCCTTGCATAGTGCTCTAACGTGGCGCATCTTTTATATCTCGTTGTAACACAAATAACGTTTAAATTAAAAATTAAATGATAAAGTGGTGTCTAGATTTGTTTTATCCTTAATTGATACCTGTTGTTGGGCACCACAACAGGTAACAAACTTGAATACTCAGCTCACTACTGTAGGCATACAGTTGCTTCCTTTAATTTAGAAGTAAAGACTCGCTTAATTTCATTATTGATCGCATTTAATGATCATTCAAACCCCTCAATATTTCTCTTTATATAAAAAATCTCATTAATATTCAGTTTGTCATATCTGTTTTGCACCAGGCATAAAAATTAGTATTTAGCTCTCTATTTCAGTTTCAGTGATTTATAATGAATGTTTGACAACATTTGCAACAGTCACATAATTGTTTATATTTAACTATGCTGATTTTTGGTTAATGGATTTGGAATTTCAATTTATAGAAAGTTAGAAACCTTAGAATAACTACAAATTACACATCTGCTGAAACTTTCATCTTTTATATCACAGCATACTGTTTACTACTTTATAATAATCCACTGTCTGATCTATCACACATTATGTATATAAGAAAGGTTTTATTTATTTATTTTTAAATTTCAAGTCGAATGTATTTTTATATTTTTAATTAATTCTCTTATTTTTGTCTTACTAAATTTTAGTTCTCTATTTCTAGTAGTCAGGAATGCAGTTTTCTCAATTTGCAATCCATTAATTACATTCAACAGAAAATGATGAAGGTGAAAGTTACTGAATTTCTTACCCATAAACTTACTGCAAACATAGGTGGAACAACTTATAATTTTCCCTAAGTAGCAATTAAAATTATATTCAGTCCCTGTCATTGGACTTATCTATCATGGTAGGTTTTTAATAAGATTGCACATTCCAGAATGAATATAGGCTATGCTTGCAGTTTGCATTAATTTGCAAAAAATTGGTGTTTCATAACATTATAATAGGTAAATATTATAAAGTTGAATAATCAGAAAATAATGATTTGATTATATTAAGATATTTTTGTCTGTTTACTTATTATAGTGTATTTTAAATCAAATTAAAAGATGTATGAGATATAAAAGTCTATATTTAACAGGTAAATATCATTTGATAGCAATATCAATTTAGTTGGTGAGCATAGTTAGTGCTGCGACAACATCACCTCGATGTTCTCTTAAGGTTCTTTCAGCTAGAATCCTTGAGATTTCCATTTCTTTTACCTAAAAATAAACAAAATATTATTATTTTAGTATAATAGTAAATATACAATCTAGGGGATTGGTATAATCCGTACTAATAAATCATCCATACTCTTTCCATCATGCTAAAACTACTGAGCCCATTAGAACGAAATTTGGTACACAGATGGTCTAGAGCCTAGGGAAGGTCATAGGCAGTGTTGCCAGAATATTTTTTCTCGATCCGCCCCGCCAGAGTGCTCGTGTAGCCCCCAGATAGCCCCACCAATTAGTTAGTTGACATAAAATTATGTACCTATATTGTATAAAATGTATATCTATATATTTTGCGAGACAGTTAACGTTTTAATATCTATGCTAAAACATATACATAGAAACTATTGAAACTGATTGTTGGTGTTAAAGTTCTTTTTTTTCTGCATAAAAATTATTTTTTAAATAAATATTCTGAAAAAAAATATAGCCTAATCGGCTACCTGTAGCCAGCAGATAAAAAAATATCGCCGCTCGCTAAGGGATAGCCCAATTGGCACTAAATAGCCCCATCTGGCAACAGGGGTCATAGGCTACCTATGACCTTCATAGGATTGTAATGAAATTTACACAGATGGTCTAGAGCCTTAGATAAAACATAGGCTACTTTTTAAGTGGAAAAAAGGGTTATAAGGGGGGAAGAGATGGTCAAAGTTTATATGAAAGTCCATGCGGACAGAATCACGGGCAACAGCTAGTAGATATATATAAGCCATATTGTTAAAACGCATTTCTCATTTATGTAATGCATGTTTAAAAATAAATATAACAAACACCAGTTTCAATAATGAATACACTTAAACAGCTTTTTACCTTAAGATTTATACAAAATTAAAGCTTAAATTTATGTGGAATTAATTTATTCCAAAATCTAGCGCCTTAAAAATCTATATAGAATGATAAATCTTTTGGCAGTGATTTAAATTTATATAAATAGTATTAATTGGTACTTACAATTAATTCTATATCATCTTTTTTAACGGACACTTTTTGTAGTTCTTTTTCCTTTTCTAGTCTTTCTGCAGCTTCTTTGTTTCTTCTATCTCCTATCAAAGATAAAGCCTGAAATGTGAATACGAAAAGATTAACAACGTTAATTCACAAAAACACTATTAAATTAAAAAGTTTTTGTACATTTAGTAATACAACTCTTAAGATGGAATAACCTCTGAAGCCAGTTTCACAGTTTAAAATAAACAGTTTTTGTCTTACTCCAGAGATATCCTGTGATGAAATTTCTTTTTCTTCAGCATAATCGGTCACTTTCTCTAAATCAGCAACCCCACTGTCATGTTTTGCAGTTTTCTTTTGTGTTTTATCTTTGTCATGTTGAATATCATCGGTATCCCCATTAATTTCTTCGTCCGCCATTATTGGTGATGTAGATAGCTAATAACTAATTGGTTTCTGTTATAATAGCTGCTAGAATTTTCTTTTTATATACCTATAAATTATTATAATCAATAAAGAAAATGCATTTAGTATGAAGTATGAACTATTAACGAATAACGCATCAGGATTTAGAAGCACATTATTTTGCTTTTTTCCTCTTGACATTTAATTGACACTTGACAGTGACACTTGATATATGGATCATAGCAAATTGGTCGTGCATCAAAATATCTCTTTAAGAATATTTCTGCCTACATAAAAATTACAATCAATTCATTTCAACGACATCTTTCTTTATTATCGAGTAACGAGCACCCAGAGCAGTGCTTGCAGCGTAGTGACAACAAACGCTTTTTTTAATTTGGCATTGATCGAAATTTCGCACTAAGCTCTATAAATGCTGTATTTCACTTATAAAATGCTATGGTGATAGATTTACATTATCTATGATAGTTCTATAGAGTACTTGTCTATGTCAAGTTTGTTTAAAAAAATATGACTATATATTCGGTAAGTGGGTAGATACCTAACATATCCATTGCCTTGTTATTATTTTTATATAGTTCATTAGTTTTACTTTAACACACATTTTATTCATGAATTTATGGGCAATATTTTACTACCTATGTCATACTTTCGTATTTTCGTAGTCGTTCATATTAAGTTTAAAATATATTTAAAACTGGAATTTCTGTATCACAAATTTGCTAACAATTAAAAAAACGGGCAGAGACAGGGAGGCAATAAAGAGATCATTTAAGAAGTTACCATTTAATTAATAGCAAATCAGTATCTTTTATATGTGAACCGCATTTTGAGTGTTCTCTTCCTTTGCTTCTGGTGGTGTATAAGGTGGAGGTGGCACTGAGTTGTCGTTTATCTGTAACAACGAATCATGTGTCGTATAAAGCAACAGTAATTAAAGATGTACTTCAGTTATGTCGATATTACTTACGTTGAATGAGCTATAAACTATGGCATTATTATTATTTAGATTATGAATTACTCACGAAGCCAGAGTTAAGATAAACAGCCGGTGGATATGTGGGAGCTCTTGATACTGAACTCGGTACTGAACGCGTGTACCTAAAATTGATGTGTCGCTGTTAGGTTTAAATTTAATGAACGTATTTTATACTTATACAATTTAGAATCTAGCACATAATATAGTTTGTGGAGTTAGGTTGGAAATTAGATGTAACCTTTCTTTGAACTAAAGAATCCTTGACCAGACAAATAATGGTTCGATGTTTAGATTTTAGAAGTAATTACTTATGCTAAAACCCAAATATTTTAAATGTGATTCGGAACTTGATCCTTTAGTCATTATGCATATACCGAAATAAAGCGAAGTGCGAACTTACCTAGGAGGTGCATCTCGTAATCTCTCATCAACGTAAATTTGTAGACTTCCGACAGATAATCTACTACCACTGCTTTCTCCACCTCTTCCGACTGGTCTAAAAATGTTATAATACTTGTATTGATAAGACTAATTTATTAAAATTGTTTGTAAATCTTCTCCGTCCTAAAAAAGTATCTATACTAAAATATAAAAGTTAAAATGTTTGAGTGCTAAACTTTGTAACTAAGCTATGGGAAAATTAAAAATTACAAAATAAATCTTTATACATAAAGGTAACACATCATATAGTTAGTTTTATAAAAACCTGATCGTGGTAACAGCACACAGTTTATATAGCAATATGAAAGTGGCAATAATTCCCAACACTAATGCTGACGCCATCACAATTTGAGTTCCTGATACGAGAATTAGTTGATCGGCTGGATCTCTGTTAAATAAACAGTAAGTATACTAAAATATAAATATGTAATATGGTGGCTAGAAGTTAACGTTTATCAACTTATGATTTGTCAAAGTTATCATTATCAGCCGTAAGCTTATAGCCACGATATCTCGGTTAATTTTGATTTCAGCTAAATAATGATGTACATAGTTTTGATGTAAAATTTTATGTTCTACAACTTTTATAAAAAGTATTTTTTTCTTGTACTTACTGTTTTCCTGAAATTTTAAACAAAAGTTTTGTTTTTTTATCACAAGTTCTCGTGGATGAATTTAAAAAAGACTCATTATTCCTTTACGGATCTTTCAAAGTACATTATATCAAAAATTCAAGTTTTTATCTGAAATTCGTATTTAAAGCTCTATTTTTTTGGACTATAAAATTTATACTTTAGGGTATTTTTTCTCTAGATTAACCTTACGTAATATTCAAAGTATTGTATTAAATATTTCGTTTACCTGCAACTCCATTTTCCATTAGATCCATAACACGGTTGACAAATTCCTTGCCAGCATTGCAGAGTCATATTATGATTGCAACATGGCCCGAAACAAGGCTCTCCTAGCCCTAAAATGTAAATATTTTTATAACACTTTTGAATAATTATAGAAGTGTAGATATATTATATAGAAGAACCATACATTTGAATTTCTGACTACCAAAAATCGTAAGGAAGTTCTTAACTTTCTTACGATTTTTGGTATTCTTCCTTTAGGAATGTAAAGTTACAGCAATGGAATGCTATTAAACTTTAATTATATTTTAGGAAGAAATTGTTTTTAATATTATTATCATCATCAAATCAGCCCATAGTTGTCCACTGCTGGACATAGGCCTCTCCCAAGGTGTTTTTAATATAATTTTAATAAATTAAATTCAGTATTATTGCTTTTTAGTAATCAATATTAGATTATACTAAAAGAAATTTAATATAAATTATGATTTATAACATCGATAAGGTTGACTGCATTATCAAATATATTTTGCCTTTTAGGCAGCGAAAGTACCCCCCACCTGCAGTGCCTTTAAAGTTTCGGCTTGCTAATCTTTTTATCAAATAATGAGTCTTACCTGGACATTTTAAGCATTGTGTTTGATATAAGTTCGGCATGAACCCTGGAGCGCAAATACACGATCCATGTTTACATTGGTAGCCTTCTCCAACGCAGTACGACGGGCATTCTTCTGAAATAATGGTCTTTAATTAATTATTCATAATACATATGTAAAAAGTGCATACATATGAATAGTAATAAATAATTATTTTAGAAAGATTTTTATACAGCGCCATCTAGTCCTTAGCTAAGTACATCTTATGTTATGACAATTATGCCGGAATACTGAAACGCAACTTAGATTTAAGTACAACTTAAACCGGTCCGATTTGACAGTTCGCCATACAATTCTCTCAAAATTACGATTCTTAAGGCGTGCTTAAATTTAATTTGCATATGAGTATTTGGTCGTTTGATCGATAAATAATTATATAGACAAGCTTTTTTTTGTAACTAAATATAGATCCCAGACTTATACATTATATTATTATGTATTTTCCAGTATGGTGGGGATCGAGCCAACCTTTGGAGCAGAAAAACTTGTGTTACTATTGCCAACCAAATAACCAAGCAGTCGTATTGTTTATATATACATAATTATTGTGAAAAGTATCGTAATAAGTACCGATACCAATTTTTGTCATTCGATTACTAAGATGCTAAAAAGTGAGAAATATGATAAAAGTCCCTTTCCCAAAATTAATCTATTGTTTATTAATCTATCAATTGTGTTTAATGTGGTAAATAAATTAAGCGCCACGAAACCTCGGTTTCATTCTGTTTATGGATCAGGGCGAAGCAATTTATAATTATTATCTTTATTTATATTGTTGAAATATCATATGGCGTGTCGTTTATAAATACTGCTCTTGATAACGAATGTTATATTATATTACAGACATTATAGCCACATTTAAGTACATAGTAAATAATGAATAGGACAAAGTTATTTTCCAATATAATAAAAGAATTGGTTTGCAAATAATTAAAAAAAAAACATACATAGAATACATACTAATAAATTTTATAATAACTAGTCTTTACTCTCGCTTCCATGGATTTGTTCGAAGTCAACTACATTTAATGATAGAGAAACGCGGAAGAAAAAATGGATCTAGTATCTAGTATGATACGACGCGATGGGTGAGTTAGAAATCGATTAAATTACCTTCGTAATCATCCAGAGCCGCTGATATCACTAATAAACTCAGAAAGAAAAGCAGAAATGCCATTTTAGAATAATTACACTACATAATTACAACACGTAATCACCTATGATATTATATAAAAATATAAAAGTGGTATGTTTCATAAACAGAACGGATTTAATGCGCTATACAGGTACACTAAATGTATACTCGCTTTGATATGTTATCAGAGATGTTGCGATACTTATCGTCGTTTTCGCGTCATTATATTATAACTCTGAAATCTGAATTGTGTAGCCAGAACATTTTGTAACCTTGAGTTTGGAAAGAAATAGTAAAAAAAAGGGCGTGTCGTCTAGCTAGCCACAATGGTTAGACCTACAGTATTAGGTATTTTAGATTTTTTAAGAACGTAGTGTTCTAAAAGATTTAACAACTTAAAAGAATAGTTGGAATTATACTATACATGTATCGATTGTACTTTTATTAAGCCTTGAGGGAAAATTTTTCTTCGACGCTGATCAGAATAGGATAGAATTGATTCCTGACTTCAGACTTCTTGTATAGAGGAATACAAGACTGCATTATTAGATAAGTCTCAGTTTATCTGAAGTTTTGATTGTATTGAATTCTTCCCCCAGCTTTGGACGCATGTAATACCTATACTGAATATTAGTAAATAGTAACCTACCTCTAAAGCAACTACATATATATATTCGCAATAAAATCTGTTTGCGTGTTTTGGGGACCTAAGCATATCTATGTAGGGACAGACAGACAGCGAGAGTGACATGTTCTTTTATTGTACAAACAATGTAGTTGAGAGATCTAATAAATATAACACGTATCAAATTACGAATAATTAATATAACTCTATTATTTTTATTCGAATACAAATAAATATTATACATATAAAAAGGTAAAACTTATTCAAACTAAAATAATATATAATTGAAATAATTTTAACAGTTATAATGTTCTGAATACGAGACGCAAGAATTATTGATGATTTTTTTTATTATTTAACCTATATTATTGAAGCACGAGAATGACCCGATAAGGGTATTTTTCAGTATTGTAGTAACGATACTAAAGCAGTATCTAATAATTAAAATGTTTGTTGTGTTTTTGAATTGCTTAACAATGCCCGTTATCTCGTTGAATATGGGTCATAATTCACAAACATTAGATATATAAATAGAAATATTAGGATGCTTAAAATTTTGAAAGGCGTTTACAATGTAATTTTTGCAGTTTCGAACTTTAAGAATCAAATTGAATAGGACTTTTAAACATCAACTGTTTTACTAATTTAATATTGACTATACTAAGTAATCAATACGTCACTCAAATAAAATATGTGCCTTCTTATTATTTAATCTTTGTTGAATTATTAATATCGCTTTATATTAAGTATAGCTTTGGGTAGCATCGCTTATATGCTTCATAGTTTCGTGTTAGTGTGCACATTAATGTTGTTTACGATATACCACAAGCTGTCTGAGTCAATAGTGACCCAAGACCTCTATTTTTAATTTATGTTTAGCGATTATATTGTCATCTCGCCGGTTTTAGTTTCTGTTGCTATGTGCTGGTAGTTGAACTTTCACCGGCTATAATATTGATATTAAAGAAAAATGATATCGTCGACACTCTTAAAATAGAATGTTGTCAAGTGCGATCGGTGTCAAAGGGTCTGAGTATACAATTGTTCTACGTCAAAACATATTAAGTATGTAACATTTATTCTAAAGCCAAAAGAGTCGTAAAGGGCCCGTCCCTACATAAACATTAAGAAAAACCTACATTTTTAAAGCGTTATCTTGGAATTTTAGTAATCTTCGTGGGAATTTCTTATTTACTATAAACTATTTCATATTTATTCGAAGTAATTAAATTAATGCAAATACATATTAATTAATTATATAATGATGCAGTGTCCCATAACCCATTTGCTTATTGTATTAACTTCTAATTAATAATGGTTGTTAATGAGTATCAGTGGTTATCTTAATGCTGTGCCGAGACAATATTTTGTAAATGTTGTTATCGATACAATTTTTAAGTAATTCCTTATTATGAACCACTGGAAGCTTATTTTATCCGGACACATTTTGTGCTGGTCCATTCGTAAGGTAACTCTTATGCGGACCAAACATTCATTGTGCTCTTAGTGGAATAAAAATCTGGAACATGGACTTAAAATATTTAGTATGTTGAGGCCTTTAATATTACTTATATTTCTAGTTTTATATAAGTGTATAGTGTGAAGTTGCAAATGCGTTTGGTGTTATTCTTATCTCGTACCTTTATGCCTAACTTTTTTAAGTCGGGTCATCGAGTCCACTACTTTCAACAGAATATTGAGTGAAAACATACATATATTAAGTTTATTGTAGAGTTTTGAATTGATAATGATTTTATTGTTTTAGGTATACATAGCTTTAATTTTACACAGAAATATATGCGCTGTGTATGCGACCGAAAATTCAGAGGTGTACAGAATGACGGATCGTGTGTTTACCTGCAGCAAGTGGCTTTCAACAGTAATAGACAATTTCTGTAATAATGTTTATAAAATCGTAAAGAGAGACACTTCACTCATGATGGGTTAATATTATTTTATATAACTTTTTAGGATTATACGTAAAATTTTAAATATTTGTTCAAATAAAGCTTCATATCGACTTTTATATTTTTAATAGAATCTTTAACATTAATTAAATATTAAATTAATTGATATTGCTTAACTACGTACATGCAAAATTTGATATTATTATTATTGTTGTAACTAATTCATACGTGTTCTTTATTATAGAAAAATTAGCTCAAAAAGATTTACATAGGAGTATACGAAAGAAGCGTATGCTCGCCGAGAAGAGATGGCTGCGCGTGCGCAGACAAGTGGCCACTGAGTGCTGCGAACGGCCGTGCACTGTGAGCACGATCATCATGTACTGCCCCGACGATGCTAAACTGCTACAAGAGAATCCAGATATATTCTACTAATACCACATATATAGACAGTGATAGTAAAAGTATAAGGCCCACGGTAAGGTACACGGCGTATTTTAAACGCGTTTCAGGAACGCGCGTCTTCGGCGCCGTGGACGCTGCTTGTTGCGTTGCGTACAATGATGAAACAAGCGCGCGCATGAAACGCGTATACGCGCGCATGAAGCTCGTATATTCGCGTTTGAAGCGATACAAACTGAAAAAGAGGAGTATCTGATCAAAACGTAAACGCTACGCGCGTTTAATGCGCGTATAAGCGCAGTAGAGGCGCGTTTCACGATCGCCCCGTGTGCTTAGGTTACTAGGTTGCGTTCGAATTGCGTTTGAAGCGCGTATACGCACGTCATCTTCGCGTCGTCGGCGTGTTTAAAATACGCCGTGTACTATGGGCCTAACCGTGACGTGGACGTTGCTCATGCCACAATAATTTAGAACAAAGTAGTTTAATATTTATTACTTAGAAAATACGATCTTAATTTCAATTTCGATGTTAAAATAGTCCACTAAGAGCACACATGATATAAAGATTTAATTGTGATCACCATTTGTTTTATTTTTCATACCGTTATTTAATGCGTTTTGAAATATCACGGCAAGTGCGGTGGATTTCGTAAAAAGCTTTCGACGATGACTCAACAGAGGGTTCTGAACACCTTTATTTGGTTCTTAGGTACCTAGATGTGCAATTTCTTAAGGGGAATTGTAAAGAACGATTTTTCGCACTTCTACGAAATACCATAGGCTCACTGGGTGCCTCATTTCAGGTACCGCCTAGATAAACTGGTAGCTCAAATTAATTTAATAGCAAAAGCAACCTCAAAAATACATATACATATAGTTTTTCTTGCTAAAGTTACAATCAGATCTGGAGCTTCCATGTCTTATAGAAACTTGACGTATTAACTTTTAACCTCAATTATTTTGTCTATAGAACAATGTTTTGGGTTTAGTGGTCTTAGTTTATAGTTTCCGTTGAAGTTAAACATATTATGATGTATATTGTAACGACTATATAATAACATTTTCAAGATATATAATACTATCAGCAGGGCAGTTATTAAAATAAAAGATAGAATATATTATTATTATTATTAAGAGATAGATTACCAAGACCGAATGATAATGCCTATCTCGTATTGATTTATCTGCATATCATTTTTTGTGATAGATTATATCTGTCAATATCCTTTTATTCGAACTTTGTTTCCGTATTTATAGATAATAACATGTAAGTAATATAACAAATACGTCTTAAGACGTCTTAAGCTTTAAAGCTTCACTTGGATGTTAGAACGGAGTTCGGAAGGGGTATTAAAGATTAAATGTCGTATATTATTATTTTATTACAGTTTATAAAACGTTACATAATAAGATAAGAAAGACAACTACTAGAAGAAGACACCTATTGTTATAATAATTTTAAATGCACACGTACCTATAGTTATATTAATAGTCCAAAAACAGAAATGGTGTGTGACGCAGTTCATATATTGGGAACCATGAATTAATTAATGACAAATATTATAAACTTCGTAAATCCACGCAGAAATTTTCAACATATGAACAATCGATGTGACATTAAGGGAGAGGATATGTACTAGCTTATGCTAACAAAACTACAACCCCGCGTTTATCGATACTTGAATTTGCCTCTTTATTTGCCTCTTTAAAATAAAATATACTACCTATATTACTTTTAACTTGGATTAAAAGTTGTTAAAAAGGTAAAAACTAACGTCCAGCTGGCTTTTAATCTATATTAATATATTTAAAAAAAAGTTTTAGTGATGTAAGGATCGTTATATATTGAATCTTCAGAACCGATACTGAACATTAATTTTGCCATAGAAAGTAATATTAATTGTGAGTTACCTTAAAAATCTTTAAAAATGGGTCGCACCACCGGTCGGGTTACACCACGGCACATAGCTAGGTATTCATATAATAAAAACGTAACGAGTCACTGTCTGTACATGGAAGATATATGAGAAAAAAATATTATAGGAGACCTTTATTAACGCAATAGAACCCGCAACAATGATTTTTTGAATTTTTGTCTGTTTGTTTGTGCACGCTAATCTCAGAAACGGCTTATGCTATCTAGATGGGGTTTTCAATTATATATTGTGGTAAGATTACTTAACATTTAGTGTTTAATTCATGTCAATCGGTTGATAAATAAAAAAGTTATGGCAATTTAAAGAATCACGTT
This sequence comes from Eurema mandarina, assembly GCA_018238005.1. Lineage (NCBI taxonomy): Eukaryota > Metazoa > Arthropoda > Insecta > Lepidoptera > Pieridae > Eurema > Eurema mandarina. The sequence goes on from DWAJ01002269.1 coordinate 13,948, forward strand.
GAACTTGCTAAAGGTTTGTTGGCGCGGCATTAGGCATTTTCAAAAATGCTGCCCAGTCACTTTTCTACGCGGGCGAAGTCGCGGGCACAGCTAGTACTAAATAAAATTGGATATGAACGTATTCTATAAGTTAAGACAAAAAAGAAGTTATTTTCATATTACACTTTTAAATCGATATCTTTCATATTTTAAGCTTATCCGCTTTCTCATGCAATGTTTACGTTATATGCAAATTATAAGTTTCAGCTATCTATAAAAGCTTGTGGTTCCCCTTATATTAATACATATTTGAATTTAAAAGACAAGTAAAAGCACAGTTTTACAGGGTTTAACAAAATGGTAAGGATTCGTTTAAAAATTAGTCAAGTACATATTGAAAAGTACTCGAGTAGATACCTCATGATTATATATAAATTAAAAATTTGAATAAAATAAAAAATTAATCGTTTTACTGAAAATGTAGGAAAGTATACTCGTATTCTACTATTTATGGTTATGGTTAAACCATTTTTGGTTTAACTACCCTTAGTCATATAGTGAGCCCTATTCTTGAGGGTTATAATATTTTTTACTAGTACTTTATAAAACAATTTGCAGAATTTATCTAGCAAGTTAGTAGCGCTATTGTGCATCATGACAGTAGTAAGAGCGCAGAAGGAACCTCCAGTGACGCTGTGTGGACGCCAACTTGCCAACGCTAGACTATTGCTTTGCTTTGGAGAATACGTGGAAAAACGGAATTCACCCGAGTCCTTATTCGGTAAGTATTCTATTACTTAGTCTATTAATCTGATAGTTAAATCGGAGCCGTTTAAGAAAACTTTATCATCAGTGATCATGATGTATGAACACCATGAGTTAATATTCTGTAAAAAACTACGTTTCTCGAATTAAAATTTACAAAATTTTATACGTATAACATAAATAAAAAATCCATTTTTTGTTTGATTACTTAAAATGAGTCATATTTTATGTCAGCTTTTAAGCTTGTTACCTCAGTCTCAGAATACAGAGTTCTATTCCATCTATTCTGTATTCTGAGCTGAGTATAGTGAACATTTTAGTAAAACTGCTGCACGTCAAAACCTTTGTTGAATAAACAATCACTTAGCGACTATAACGTGTTGTTAATGACAATTTTAGACGCATTAGACGATGACAAATGGATCGGTGGTTACATGTGGGGCGGTCGCCGCGGAGCTATTGCCGCAGACTTGGCTCGGTACAAACGCAACGGACTTGCCGACGAATGCTGCCTGAAACCATGCACCACTGACGTGATACTCAATTACTGCTAAAACTACTCATTTCGAATACCTTTCCAATTTGTTAAAATACACTTATGTTTGTACATACTTATCCTGATATATCTGTAAATTTAATCAAACATTGATTATATAAATTAAACATGTTATATTGTAGTTTGCAATTTTATATTATTTAAAATTATATCGTAGTTTAGAACAAATATAGTATCTAGAACGTGGTTTAATATTAACGTACATTTTTCCATTTAATACATAAGTGGTTAGTTATACCTACTGATTGATAATACATCATATAAGAATCATTGTAGATGAAGTGACTGAATTTAACAATAAGTACAAATTCAGTGCCTGGTATCAATCCATTTTAAAAATTACACCAGTTATCTTACAAACTTACACTTTTTTCAATTATATATATTTACTAGCGGCCCGTCCCGGCTTCGCACTGGTAGACATAGTTCTAAATATATCCTATGTTACTCAGTGATAGATAATGTAGCTTTCTAAAGAAAAAAAAAATATCAAAATCGGTCCTGTACTTTTTCTTCTCCTCTTTATAATATTAGTGTAGATATAGATTTAGTACATTATTATTTTGAGTATATTTTTACAATCTTTTCAATAATCGCAACAATAATTGATAAGGTCCACCCAAGGAACAGCAAGGCAAAACAGCCCTCCAAATGTTCCAGTTTAATTGGTTGCACTACATTTTCATTTCCTAGTGGCTTCATAGTCATAAAGTTTTCTAGCATCTTATCCGTTATTCCAGCTTCAAATAATCTTCCTAAGACTTCGTTTATAGATTGGGCTATCATAGAATACTTTTTAAAGAATATGACACTGGGACTACTCAATATCTTTTGTGGCAACACATGTAATTTTTTTTGTGGACTTGAAAGGAGAAATTTTTTCGTAGTGGCCAAATTCATTGCGAGAACAAATTTCCTACCCTGTGCCATTTCAATCATAGTTTGAGATATTTCATTCAACTCCACATTCATCCATTTATTATAAACAATGGGTTCGTCTTCAAAATAATCTTTTAACGGGGCACCTCCACCGAAAGAATATCCCTGTTGAATAGCTTCTTCAATGCTAAGTACGCTATCTGTCCTTGTATCGGTTTGTAAGTAAATTATTAGATTAGCTTGATAGAAACTTCTGACTATGTAACAATACCATATCAAAAGTAGTATTACATATTTTAAAAACCATTTGGCTGGAAATTTGTTTAGAGGCAAACCAAAATAGATTTGTAACATGTTAGTAACAATGTTACTAGACCTAAGATATCGCTTTAATTTACATCTCAAAAAATATTTTGGAATACATATTGCTAAGAATATCTTAATTGCAAAAATTATCGTTAATGTAACCCTTGTCCTAAAGCTAAACGGTTTTAGCAGCTTAAAGGAAGAAGGCTCAAATTCGGCAGGATGTGTAACCCATCCAATCGATACTGAATTATAGTTTGTGGACATCTGGAAGTGTTGGAATCGTTGTGTTGTTATACTTGCCGATGTCATAGACATATTAGCCCGATCGTAATATATATCGCCAAAAGAACCAGACCACGTACCATTGTCATTCAGACGTCCCCATCCATTACTGTTTTTCGGAGTTACGATTATTAGTGTAGCGTTAAGAATTTCTGTGATTAATTTTAATACGTTGCCATCCGCTCCACTTGGTATTCCATTACCAATAAACATATAAGGATCCTGACTAAACGTAGACACGAATAATGGACAGCGGAAAAGATTTTGAAACTTTTTTGGAAACATATATTTTACACAATCGTCCGTAGAATTCCAATGAATACAGCTCTCCCAACGCATTAATTTTTGAGGGTTACTAGGGCCGCAGGTCTTGTCCATAAAATACGTATATCCCACCACTTTTTGATCCTTGTCGTATTTGATTAAAACCACGTTCGATATTCTATATTTCCAGAACAATTTGACAGCTTCCGTTTCATCACACCTTCCTTTCCCAATGGAATTACAAACGATTATGTATCTACCAGCATTATTAATTTTTTTATTTGCGAGGAATTCCAGCTTGTCAGATATGTCACTATTATCTATAACAAATAAGACAAACTGTGGTGTATATTCTAGAAACTGAGAAATATGTATAATTTGCCCAGTGACGACAATTTTATTGTAAGTTTTAACAAAGACATTTACACCGCAGAATGTAGCGTTGAAAAAAAGAAAAGTAGCATATTGCCATTTGAAGTTATTGTACGCTAATTTTCCTGCACTTTCAGCTAATGCATTGTACAAAGAGCAATCTTCATTATCTAAGAACGACATGATAAAACGTTTTTACATCCGTCAATAGGAACTAATTCTTTGACAAGCGACGGTTTAGTGAGCAAGGAAAAACATATTTTCACTATATGGTCCTGAACATTAGTTACAAATCAATGTAAATATAATAGGATAAATAATGGATAAAAGGTGACAATGACTCTTTGTTAAGGTAAAATCATTGAAATTGATTGAAGATTAAATCTAAATTGATGAAGGATAAACCAAAAGCCAGAAAAATTAATGAAACTACACATGTGTATTGTATTCTATTATAAATTATCACGATAAAATTGTTACATTACTTTAATAACAGAAGGTAATCGTTAATATAGCAGCTACCATAATATTTAATGTAGAGTTTTCAAGATGAGGACATGGTCGTTCGTTGTATAGCTTTAACTGAAAGATAAAAATACGAAATAAAATATGTATATATTTTTAAGGGAGTTTAAACATGAAAATAATAAGTGTCGTATTGCAGTATTCCTACGTAGCTACTTTCATGAGAATTTGATTAATCCTCCCCATTAAGCTGACTACGAGTACCTACGTGCTTTTATTTTGCATATGGTAAGACATACCCATCATTTACCCATCTTTGTATTTTGCTCCTTTGTTAACAGAGACGAGTCTTTTGTTTCGACAATACATGTATTTTTCTATTAACAAAAGTAGGAATGAGAGTGACCATCCAGATATTCATAT
>DWAJ01002270.1:0-18234 GCA_018238005.1 Eurema mandarina
TTGGACAGCTTACAAGTGACGTCATAGTGCTGAATCTTATTATTTTATGCTCTTATATCGTTCTAGATAGGTCACCTGGTGGTTCAAATGACCCATCATTTTTTCAACATGGGCCTGTAGTCTATGTGGTAAATTGCGGCCGTTAATAGTTTTTGCGTTTTATACTCGTACCGCTAAACACGCTTTCCAATTATCGCGAACATTATGCCTATGGTCAACCGTAATGAGAGACTTGAACGAATCGCTTATCATATTAGCTAGCTTCATGTGACGCATTCGACGCATGTGTATGATATATTATGTGCACTTATACGTGTGAAGGTGACACATTTTGTATGATTGGAATGTTTACCGTAATACAGTGTGTATAAGCTTTAGTTCATCGATATACACGTTTATAGATTAATAATTACAAGTGCTATAAAACTGTTCCATTATAATTTATGTGATTACACTAATGTGCATTCGATTACATTCCCTTCAAAGTAACACATCTCAAAGAAAAATCGCTTCAAATTAAGCGTTAACTACAGTTATTAATAAAACGAGTTACGAGTTAAATCTATGATTCATTTCTACGTCTCACTAAAAAGGTGCAGAGTTCAAACTGTCATGTAGTCCTAAGACAAATGTATAGAATATCTTTTCATTAAGGCCACATTAGGTGCATGTGTTCCCTCGGTTACTTGTGTGCCGCGATGCCAGCGCTCCATAAATCAGCTCACTACGACTGTATTTCTTTCGTAATCAGCTCATATCGTCGCTCGCGGTCTTGCCCGCCTAATTATTGTCGACTTTACGATCGCCATAACGAGTTTCCACTACGAACCAATCACGATTTTACGGCTGCGCTGTTCGTGTATTTTTTAATTATTAATCTTTTCACGAAAATAATCCTTACGGTACACAAATAGCCGATTTTATCGGCCTACCTATAAAAATTTCGGAGAAAATTCTTACGTAACCACCGGGTTTTATAACGAGATGCATCAAGTATGAACGTACCTATATCAAGCGTTGAGGCTAAATGTTCTCACAATTGGATCGGGTACGTTAGTAATAGGCTCGGATTTTAAATACTTTATTTGCATAATAGAAGTTTAATATTGATAAAAGTCGTCAAGACGGGCCCCCGTTTGAACGGTCCGGGGCTTATTTATGATGGTATCGACGAAGAATGCTGGCTGCTTAGTAGTACGTCGGCGTCCGTACGTTTAATGCGTAGGAATCTAAATTTGTTATCTCTGATATTAACATATTGATTACGATGGCCTTATTGATGCGCGATAGACAAGGTGATGCGTCTGAACATACTAAACATTTCTGCTATGTGATATAAAATTATCCCCGCTATCTTATTATCGATAGCGTACAAAATAAATAAATACTAGTAATCGATATATATGTATGAGAATATTAAATTATATGCCAAAACTAAACTAATTAAAACTTCTGACATCTAAACTTAGTTTTTATGATTTGTTATTATATAAAATATTGGGCTCGAACAGTAATTAAAATATCTGAATTTTAATTGAATAATTTTCTAATTTCAAAACTTTGTCATTTTAGCAGAAATTCATTTATTACTAGAACGCTAGGTTAGAAAGTAAAATATATTGCTATGATTATAATGTAGAAATAATGAATAATTAATATGGTATCTAGCTATTTGTTCTTAAAAATCGCAAAAAATAATTACTTAAGAATTTTTCGTAATATGATATTAAGATTTCCTCTTGACCACATCGATCACGACAAAGCTAGCGTATTTAAAAAGCAAATAGTTTAAGATACGTTTAAGTTTATAATGCTACAATATAGAAGCTTAAATTCCTTGGTTGTATTATCCAACGTTATCTCGGTATCTGCGGTAGATGTTAGATCGGAGTCATCAGCACATGTCGGGGTGTCTTGAGTATTAGGAGCGTAAGCAATTTGTCAAGTTCGATGCACGATGTAACGGTACAGAGTTCATGTGTGCGTGTGTGTGTGAGAGAGAGAGAGAAACAGATGTGATTCTATGGTCTGTGTGTTTCTTTTGTTTTTTTTTAAGGAATTAACATCTGAGAGTCGAATTTTAAGGTCGAATTTGCTTCTCCTGTAACTCCTTTTTTAGTAATTTATAGTAATAAAAAAAAACAGGTTTAGAATGTTTTTTATGATATGGTGTTAATTTAATTTTTTTTACACTTTTATAATAATTATAAATGAAAAAAGTAATTTTCTATAACAAAAGTTAAAAGCTGGTTCCATAATATTGAGTCTAATTAAATTTAAACGGACTACACCCGTCGCGTCGCTTTAAAACTAATTGGAAACATTTCAAATATTTTACATTCCGTTTTTATATTTTACATTATAAGGTAAAAATTTAATTTTTAAAAGTAATAAATTGTTTGATCCATACATTCGTTTTAACATATCGGATAATATATTATAGCCTAACAGTCTATTTAAAGAAAATGAAGCCTTAAATAATTGGCAAAAATTGAAGAGTTAGTTTGTTTCAACCCGAAATTCTCTATAATTACGGATAACACATTATTTTAATATATTAACTAACATAATAACATAATAAATAACTAAATTAACATATTAACAATGTATCATTTATTCAAAGAAGGGCCGTCGTCTATGTTATTTGCTTGGTTATTTATGACATTAAATAAATATAAAAAGTATAATGTAGTGTGTGCAATTAAATTTCCTCTCCATATAAGCAACGTGGTGTACATTGACAAATATCAGTAGTAGCAATAATTGTTTCATTATTGGAGGAGGCTGGCTCGGCTATGGGCGGACAAGTTATTACGCCGATTTACAGCACCGTTGCCGCTCCGAAACGGTGCCCAATCGATGTTACTGTGATAGTTACCATTACAATTATATGGCCGACAATGTTGATTTAATTATTGTATGCTAATATTTGGTTTGTTGATAGTAGAATGGCACGAATTTTAAATTTAATATAAGTGGTGACTATTTTCGCACTATGTTAAGAGGGATGATGATTATAGGTTTGTAATTTTGTGATTAAACGTAGCATTGCATAGTTGAAGTAACTCGTTAAAAATCATCAAAGTAAAAAATTTAACGTGGCAAATAGACCAAATTCTTTTGGGTATATTGAGGAGGGTTTCATATTATTTTTCTGACTAGAACATCATATCTAAGAATGCCTAAACGTTGTATGTATGGCCATGGAATCTGAAATATTGATGAGGTCTACCCTCATGTAGTTTTATTAAAACTTTCTTCCACGCCTTTATCCAATAGTTGTAATAAAGATTGACGACGTGATAATGAAAATATTTTCGTTGAACAATATTAACCATATGACGGTCGCCAAAGTTTCTTGAAACTTTCGGGCATAGTTATTTTATTAGTTTTTTTCTTTATTGTAAGTGAAAAAGGTTTTATACATAACGGTGGTGTTTTAAATTAAGTAGAGTTTTTTCGTACGCTGGCGGAGTTTTACGTTTTAACAACCAAATAAAACATCGACATTCGCATCATTAATCTCAATTAGTTGAAAGTGAGTAATTCATTTAAGAGACGTTATTTAACGAACCCTTTAATTTATTGGTCAATTTGCCGTACGTTATTCATTTTTTCATTCGGAAACCCACCAGCAAATACCATTTGTAAACGGCAAGCTTTTGACAATTTATGGCGCAATCAGCGTTTCTCATCGCGTATTCTGTGTATTATTTTTATCTGGACAGTGTTGGTGATTGTTTAGCTTGCTTAATATTCATTGATCTCATATCACGATTTGTTTACGGCGCGCGTAGGAGCTGAGCTTTCGAGTGTTCAAATTAAAAGGCATCGCGTCAACCGGTCGTGCTCCCCGGGGCTTCATGAGGTGTGAATATACTCCGTACTAATATATATTGAAAATATTAATTAGCCAATTTAGTAATGATATTGCAATCGAACGCCAATTAGCGAAGTCATAATTTTACGTTGATTAAATAACCGAGATTAGCGTGCAATAATAAAATTTTATGTTACGATATTTTTTATGTCCCTAATGTACTACGGGTATTTTAATCCTTTAAAGATTTTTATTAGTTTCCATCACATTTTTATTGCAATAAGTTTCTTTATTCATATCATGAAACATGAACATGAAAGATTCTTAAATGTTTAAGGGAAAGCTATGTACATCATAAATATGCTATCTAAATAAATATTTTTAAAAATATACACAACATTTCGAGCATAAGATTGTCAGACGTAAACAATAAATAAGATCGTTCCAGTAATGCGTGAAATTTATAATTCTACAACTACCGCCCTTTGAAGCGGACCGATGAAAGCCAATGTTACCAAATTAGTGACATGTGTAACAAAAAGCTTTGATTTATCCAGAGTAATTTCCGAACCTGTATCTACAATTTGATTGGGTTTTGTATTTAAATTAGAGGTTTTATAGCCCCACGGAATTCTAATAGACATTTTTCTTCGGTTACGTGAAACGGGTATGAGAATAAATGTCGTCTGCGAATGAAGCAAGAAATATCAACTATATTCGAATAGAATAAATTCTGAAAGTGTTCGGATTAATCGGAATAACTTAAAGATTTAGACGCATGAAAGTATTGTCGGCGGGCGGACTAATTAAAAGTTCTGTGCTGTACTAATAATTCGTCGGGGTGGGAGTTTGAGTCGTTAATTTTAATTAAAGAAACGGGGAGTTTGTTACAATATTAAAACATTGGAAGTGATCCGCTAAACTTCGACACTCGGCGCGGATGACCGTCCATTCGTTTTAATTAACCGACTGTGGCTCTCTTCTGCTCAGCTATTAGAAAAAGTTGAAATTTTCAAGTCCGGAGACCGTGATAAATCAATTACGAATGTAAAGTTATGACGCTGTTTGCCTTATACTCGTCGTATTCGGTCTTCGAGGAATGTCTTTTGAAATTAAACGAGTTAAATCTAATTTTAATATTTTGTTATTGTATCATATAGCTGTATTGTATTGTTCGTTATATTATTGAGACTACTAGATATTATTTAATTATCTTTAAGAGTTTATTTCATAACATGAAAACGTGTCAATGTCAAAGAGTGTGTTATGCCTCTCGCGTCTCGCCAATCCCCGGCGACAAAGGCTATAGCAATAAAGTATCACGTAGGAGTCGTTTTCGGCCTCATTGACTTCATTTGTTCGTAACGTTTATATCAAGTTCCTAATTCCACCGCCTCTGGTCCACGTATTAATCTCGACGGACTCCGCGCGTCTTTGATTAAGCCTCCCCGTGATGTATTTCTTGCGCGCTAACCTAATGGAAAGGCATACATCAAGCGACTACCTTATTGGCTAGCGGATTGACTTAATGGTGCCAATGTCTACAGTAAATTTTGTCACGCTCAGTTTTTTTCTGGAATTAGAATATCTATCAAAGTCGCTCCTGCAACGATGATGAGGGTGTTATAATATTGTCAGCAATTTTTCTTTAATCTCCAATTATAATTTTTTAGAAGTCCAATTGTGTTATGATTGTTGTTTATATTATAGGTTTCATAAATGCATTATCGGCTCAAAATATTACTTAACGAGTAAAAAGTTGTCTCTTATAACATTTAAGTTAAAAAAATCGTTACTAAGTTGTCTGAACCGTTTAAGATGACAAGCTTTTAAATTATCTCCTAAATATACAGTTAATTATTCCTTCAATTTAATAACCTATTTTACGATTGATGTTTTGGCAATACACATAAAAATTCGATTGTCTTAAAGTTATGGGAATGTTTGCGATAGTTCGCATTCTTTATGTTAAACCACTTCGTTATAAGTCAATTATATTATATAATTTTATGGACCCATAAAATTTTCCGATGTAGTTATAATTTATACATTCGATTTCATATTCTATAGTGTTGTGACAGCGGCCCAAATACGTCCCAAAATTTTATACGTATTAATATTGATAGGACGCCATTTCGTTGGAAATAAATAAAAGCTAAACACGATCGGAACTTCGCTTCGTGGTTGTTAAAATGCAAAATGATTCTTGCTGTCGCATTTATCGGAATCATGTGTGTCTTATCTCTGTAATGAGCGGTCATTTGCATGGAAATAATGTTAGTGGATGTTCTAGCTCCTTAATTCCCGGCCTCAGGGTCAAAAATGTACGATACGTTATCTAAAAAGCAGTTAAGCCACAGCACAGCGTAGGCACCTCACAGCGTTCAGTTAACTCGTTTTGTCTTTAATTTAAAGCATTATAAGTTGATGTTATTTATCTGCCGCCTATTAATCACTGATCATTTTACTGTTTGGGAATGTCGTATTCGCGCGAACTTATATTTATGTTTAGACACGTATTTATATGTAAATGTACAATGTATTTGCATATAAAATTAATAACATATTTTGTTTTGCATTTATATGTGATGACGCGATAGAAAGGATTTTAATGATTTATTAATTTAATAGAAACGTCTCACTTGGTGGTAAGGAGGTTATGTCGGTTTTTTAACTTACAGAAAATTTTGAGAGCTTAATAAACATTTTTACTCGGTTTCTGTATCGTATATATTAAGTATTAATCTGATCGTTGATCTTAATCTGAATTAATTAGTTTATTGTTATTGTTATTCTTATCTTAATATTATGAAATATTTGACACATCATTTTAATTCAAATATAACAATTCGTTCTTAATAAACTTTCATTGGAGGAATGCAAAAAATAGTTGTTTTGATAACTGGTTAACATTGGGTGCTTTTTTCGATACATCAATTAGGCGCCCGTTTTTGTTGAGTTGGCGCGAGAGTGTCCGTCATCTCTCATACGAACAAGCAAGAACTATGTATGTCATAGTTCACTTATTTCAACAACAATTAATCATGTCTCGGTTCCCGTTAATTTTTTGCCATTATATTAATTGCGTGCCGAATGATTGCCTATTTTCCCCATTTTCAGCCTTGTTATAGCGTCATTGACAAATTATATAATTTATTATCTGTCAACAATACATTATATCGATATACAAATGTGAATATCGATTTTATAATAACATGTAAATGAATGCCGTTTTGATTAATACTGTTAAATGTCTGAATAAGAAAGTTCAACGACCTCAATATCGTTATATGTAACTCCTACATATTAAGAGAAAAGATGGTTAGTAAAAAACAACTTGTATGTATTAAGATTATATTTAAACAATTAGAGGCGGAATGTATTATTAATAGTTAAAGTCATAAACGTATATAGCTGTAAGTTATTAAATTTAATTGTAAAGTAAGTTGCCTTTTGTGGTCTCTCGGCATAGATGTTCAGCTCAAATTGGAAACATTTATGACCGGTAAAACTTCTGGTAATAATTATAAAATCGATGATTATGCTGTGAGCTATAACGTTTCGAGTGTTATTAAACGTTATGTGTTTTAAATTTCGCTTGATTTACATAGAAGCCTCTTTAGCTAATGATTTTTTATTGATATTGGATGGCCGTCGGAATTGAATCTATTAGGAGGTATCGTGTGCGTATATCTATGTATAAAGCGAGTCTAGTTTATACTGATTTGTATCTTAAAATATATTTTTCGAACGGTGATGTCAGAGAGCTTACGCTCGGCGATCTTGATTTAGTGTGTTAGATCTAAAGATACATTAACTAATGAATTGGAACACATGTCGTGTTATTAGTTTCTACATTAATTAATTGCTAAGTGATTTCATGCGTTTAGTTATACATTTATAGAGGTCGGGTTACCTTGAACTGTTGCTTCGAATTTTTTTTTTATCTTAGTTTCGTGTTGAATGTATTGAAATGTTTTAAATTAAGTAGATGATAAGAATGCTTAAGTTTCGGCTATTTTTAAAACGTTTTGTTGTTTGATTGAGTAATTTACTATTAAAATTGAATTGCTGTCGGTAAATTTGAAAGTAATCGGTAACATTTGACGAATAAGACATTCACAACGGTATTGAGAACCGAGGATGTATGATTTTTATATAATTTCTATTAAAAAAATACTATTTAATACGCTTAAACAAATAGCCGAAACTTTTTTATGTAAGTATTTTATCATTACAGAGCGTGAGTGTCGACACGTCAAGCTCATACAAACCGTTTTAAACGAACGAGTAATTTGTATAAAAAGCCTGTCTGTTTGAGTGTAGCAATTTTGTATATTTGTAGCAACGTTGTCAGGCGAAGAATGGTCGGTAGCTTCTCATTACGTCGAATGAATCGCCAAAGAGTATAATGGTGTGGGCAAATTATATCGTCGGGCTGTGTCATTGCGGTCGCAGACTATTCTATGAGTTGACTTGGGGCTGCGTGTTTTGGATTTTTTAAATGATAATAATTTATATTCCATAAGAAGGTGATTTACAAATAAATTAAACAAAAAACATTCTTGAGAAAGCTATTATTTAAATGCCCTAATAAGAAGTAAATATTTTTTTACAAATTTCATTACTTACAAATTTTAACTGTCTACTTATATATATACACAATTCGTAAAAACATAAAGGCTTGTTGCGACGTTTAAAAGCTTTTAAAAAATTACCCAGGCTCCCAGGATAGTAAAAACTGTTTTTCAGGAGCCTGTTACATCCAAACCATGACACATACGGCACCGACACAAATCGTTCAGATAATAAAGGATTGACGATATGATTAATAATAATAAATATTTATATTGATAGAAGTTAATAAGACTTTGATGAATGTAAATAAGACATAAATGAATGGTATATAGTTAGACGAAATGTTAATAAGTTTTAAGAGGATTAATGAATCAAATATAATGTAAAATTTAAAAGGAACACAGTTTTCTAACACTACCTTTACAGTGACAATTGATAATAAGCTCGCTTCCTTCTTTCGTCCATTTCTTCTGAAAAATCATTAGGTACAAATTAAAACCGATAGCATACTTTCCCATGACAATACTTAGTAGAGGTAATTTCCGCTCGGTCAAATCGATTACACATAATTTATACTGAGAATAATATTACTACATAAAATAAAACTTAACATTTATTATAAACAAGGTATGTCCGTCTAATTTTCAATTTGTTTGAATTCTCGGTGCTAAAATAAATTTTAAAGAAATGAAGATACTTTGTAAAGATGTAATAAAATACAATATCGTTAAAGTAGTATGTATCTAAAGCTGTTACATTAGCTGTAATATCAAAACGGAGTATGCACACACAATAGGTTAAATATTACAATAATAAATAATTACGAAATTAACATAATCTCATTTGAAGTAGGTGCCGAAAACGATAGCGTTAGTTTTAATAGATGAGATAAGAGGGAAAACCTGATTTGTAAACTGTTTGTTATTTACAGCGACGTGATTCGAAAAGTAATTGTCCCGAGATGAAGTATCTACATTGATATACATTTTAGATAAGACGGTTATTAATTAGTAACCCATAATTTTGTGTGAAGAATTCAGATTGGAATAAATATTCGTGTAATTATTATAATTTGGAAGTGCGTTGTGAGATGATTGGATAAGCGCCGTGGACATAGAAAGTTCACGAATATTAAATAGAGAAATACTTTTTACCAAAAATGTATAAGTTAATATTGGGAGAAAAGTATACTATATGCTAATCCAACGTCTATTAGTCTAGCTGAATGCTATACTAAAGTCAATTGCATTAATATTAGTAGTTTTCTCATAAAATAGAGTTCAAATATCCATAAATCCCCCGTTTTCGGGTTATAAATATACAGTAGGTATGAGCAAGGATGCAATTGAAAACAATGATGTTATTTTTTTATATGTGTTTAAGATAGAATTATTGCTTGGCTATCAAAGATTTTTATAGTAGCTTATATTGTATTTGTATAATGTTGTATCAGTACCACGACCGACTAGAGCCGCTCGCGTAACAATATTTGTTGATAAATGGAAAGATAAAACGAAACTGTACGCCGTCGATGCCTCAAATTGATACACTGTACATAGATGCGTTATTAAGATCGTACCGCTGTGTGAAGAAAATTAATTGAGTTTATACAATTTACATATACCTACGGACTAGTAAGAATTTCATTGTGTATATATTTCTATATACACTATATTATGTGTATATTTCTACTCTTTTATTCTTTAATAAGCATACATAGGGGTATATGTTTTGTGAAATAATGATTCAAAGAACCGTTGTAAGATTTATTTTTACTTCGAAATTGTACATAAATAATGTATGTAATTCTTCTCTGTAATGTTCTATCCGAAGTTAGTGTCTTACGCCGGGCTATTAATGATTTTATGTAGATGCGACATCACGATGTGGAATCGTTAAATCGTTGAGAGATTTATACCGCATCGGGTATGGTAACTATTGTTCCTATGTTGAATATGTATACGGCTTGATCGACACTTTAGCGTTTCATTGTTATCTCTGAGTACCGTTTATATGCGATTGATGCATCCAGTGTACTGCCAGTATTGTATATTGTGGTATTTATATTTGTATGAGGATTTTAAAGTGTATATTTTTGAATAGATCAATGCTTAAATTCTCGATTTCTATCTGACTTAGTACTTCTTTTTGAATCTATGTAGGGGCTAAAAACAATTGCGTTGTCGAACTTTCAAAAGCTAAAGAATCGTAAAACTTATTATTTAATTAATTATTACAAAGTTTTATTACTCAGTAAATAAGGAAGACTTACCTTCACTTACGTATGCACATGAAAGTTATTCAATTATCTTGTAACGAAGTAAACTCAAGTAGCACATGTAGAATATAATTCCGAAGTTTTACAGCTGTTTTATGCCGATCCATTTATATTTTATGGGGCTTTTGTATGAGCCATTTTAGTAGGCTCCTATTCTGCGATATAATACTTGTATGGACTCGTACCTGGGTATTTCATAAAGCTATATAAATATAATTATTATCCGCTTAAATTTTGTATGAGATTCGCTTCAGGTTTTAAAAAATATTTTAATTTAGCAAACTTTTTTCCCTCGCCGTATAAAGGGGTGTTATATCGAGTTGTGTCCTTAATCGGGTAAATCAAGTTAAATGAATCTTAAACTAAATGATAGTTACTTTAGTTTGACATAATACGTGTATGAAAAGTTAATAGCTAAGCTGAGTGGTCTGTGTAGCACATGAGCTGAGCGCTCGGCAGACGCCTAGCCGGCCGCGGCCGCAATGAATAATCGCGCGCAAAACCGGCGCACAATGGCCAATGCGAGTGTTTAAATGCCCTATTAAATCTTACGGCCTGCGTAGGATTCTGTGGGATTCAATTACGCTTTGTTCCGATGAAAGGCACCGGAGCTGAAGGTGTAAGCCGAGTCGCGAGCTGCCCTATCCCGACACCTCTAACTCAATGAGCCGGCCACAAAAGGTGAGAAATAAGAACGCACACAAAACGTATTGCGACGGCCCAGATTGAATAAATGCTAAATTAAATAAGAGCAAATAAAATTCGGCCATTAATGAGCGAGGCGTGTGATATTCGAGTGACGCGATAGCCGGCTGGAATGGCCGCGAATAAAGGGTTATTTGATTGCGCTTACGTGTTGTCTTACCTGCCTTTACATGTACTTAAGCTAAGGATCATGAGAATAAACATTTTTTAATCGTACACGTAAACTCGTCTTCGAAATGCAGTTTAGTATTCATGCTTGTTATAGGCATCGAGAAAAATAGTATTAGGATTTATTTTCATCTTAAAATTATATGTACCAATGATACAATATAAGAAATAATGTTACATAATCTAAAAATGCATCGCCAAACCCAGAAGTATTTATTCTTAAATATTATTGACTAAAAACATAAATAGACAATTTTCTGTTCGAAAACCAATTATCATTTACATATCATAGACGTGGTTCCGACGTAGAGCTCGTTCGTAGGCTCACACCCGGGGTCAATATATTTATCTTATCGCCACTTTATAAAGAACTTATCTTCGTTAGTCTTTGCGTATTAAGAATCTGGTTTGCCGTACGTCGTGTGCGATGATCGGGGGTCATGGAATAATGGTCGGTTGTTCGCTAGATGTGTGTATACATACCGAAACAAGACGGCCAGCCAAATCGCTTTTGTTAAGATTTTATCTCGTTGTTAAATACTTCTAACCATTATAGAGTCGAGCGCACGGATCCAACGAGCGGCGGTTTATTTGGGATACAATTTAGAAATTAGAATTCCTCTTCATCTATTATTTGTTTACCGTGTTGTGTGTTGTTCGGTTTAGTTTTAGTTAAGGAATACACACAATTATTAGGTTTTACGAGAACAATAAGCGAATAAAAACTTTAGTAAAACATTAGCCCTGATTAAAATTACGAAATTGTTAGGGAAAGTCTATTGTCAATGAATCACAGTAGATGATGTATAAAATGTATAGTTTGGGCTTAAATGCACACGTATTAAGCATTCTTAAACTAAAATTAAGAGTCATGCTTTTATTAGAAGCAATTAGCTTTACTTAACTTTTTAAACGAAATATTAAAAATAAACAAAAGCCTAGAACAAAGTTCAAGATCACTAACGATGAGCATTTGATTCGCTCAGTTCCCGTTACAGCTCGGCGATGATCCGCCATTCTGGCGAGTGTTTTGATAAGTAATTAAGCGATCGACAAGCGTTTTACTATAAGTGCCATTCCGCCTCGTTACTATTGACGAGTTAAAAGCACTACAGTATTTTTGTAGGTAATTCTCTATATTATATGTAAGTCGAGTGTGCAGTGTGAGTGAAGAACGTTTGATGTTTAGTCTTACCTCTTGAATAGTGTATTGATAGTTGTAATGATTATAACAAAATATACTTTTGCTAGTAATTACGGGTAGGATCTTGTATTAAAATGTATGATATATTTATTGTAATAATAATAATTATATTATATAAATATAGATATTTTTTGATAATGTATTAAAGTTGAAATTAAAACGAGTAAGATTGTAATATTATATCTAAAATTGTTTATAATCACTGTTTTTATTCGTATGTTACCGAATATCGGTTTCTTAATTTTATCTCAAGTGTTGGAAAATAAAATACATATGTTTCTGACATTTTGAATTTAAATCAATCCTACATATTTTTTCTACGTTATTTCAAAATAATATTAATTTACCCATAGTATCATACATTTTTAATTTTAATTACTCCCTACGTTCATATTAAAATGTTATTCAACGATGTTTTTAAATTCCTTTTGACAAAAACATTATAAGCCTAAATGATATCCCATTGTTTGTTAAATAAAGTACGCATTATATTCACCACAAAACAATAAGTAATATTTGACTTTGTATCCTATAATTAGTTAAATTATTTTAATAGTATAATTTATATAGCAACAAATAGGGCTATTAAGATAATGGCCGGTCCGTTAATAATATTGAAATAGGAGGCAAATCAAATTAATATCATCACAGTTGAGTTAATTATGTTGGTGCTCATAAAAGCGTATAGGCTCTATAAGACTTATAATTTCGACCTTATTTGGAGATCGGTGACGTAGTTGTTAGCCATAGATTATTTACCGCTTGATGTTGCTTTTTCATTTAATCTAAAAACAACATATTATTAATTTTTATCAAAGGCAAAATGTATAAAGTCAAAGTCAAAAGTATCTTTATTCAACTAGGCTACATATAGTAACACTTTTGAATCGTCATGGTATTACAACACATATACCACCGGTTCGGAAGGCAGCTACTACAGAGAAGAACCGGCAAGAAACTCTAATAGTTACTGTTTAGATTATAGATTATAGTAGTCGGTATTGAAAAAATTACACTTAGGCTAGAATAAGTTTATGTAATTTATCCTTAAATAGATATGTGAGAAATGTGATCTAAGCTATCTGTAAGTTATTTAAAGGAAGTTGGCAAACTCTTTACAAGTGAATTAGATCTAATTTCTCAACGCAATGCTGATTTTTAAACGTGTACAAATACGTAATTTCTACTTAAAACATGACATGGAAATGTTATCCAATGGCTACTTTATTTGAATAATTTATGTTTCTACTTGAAGACAACTTGATACTATTGGATTGGTGTCGGATTAGGCGTCAGTGCCTATAAATATTTTAAACGCGTTATGTACTGCGCTCACGGCGTGCGTTGATGTCTTTTGCTCTGGCGCGGGCGGTGTACTGGGATGGGGCAATTGTCTGATATTCGATAGGAAAAGTGATTCAGTATGTAGATTACAAAAAAATATATTGCAGAGTTTCCCTATTTAATTTACATTTTTTTATTTAAAATAATGGAGGTGCAAATCAATTGTTTATTCGATGTCCATTTAATTAAAAAAAAACGATAGAGTTTAAATACTTTAACCTTGTAGTTAAAGACGATAATACGAGTTTTACAAAACTGAGTTATTCTTTTTTAATTTAAATATAGTAATAGTCATTTTTTATTAATCTAATTTCACTAAACAAAAAAAACCTATGAAAAGATGTCACGAAGCAATATTATATTCAACGCAACGTAACCTTTACACATTTAACATAATATGATATTAAAATGAGACAAATTTATTACCGCAGTTCGATCAAACGATTTGATAAACGAAGACCAGTGATTATGATATCTTGTATCTGTTCGATACGGCCTAAACCAGTATTCATAAAATGCTATTTATTCAAAACGTATGTAGATTGCTAATCTGCTAATCAAGGCTCGTTAGCTTTGTAAGCTGCTTGAAGAGAAAAAGTGTTACCTTTATTATGTATGTATATTACGCTGATTTCAAATTTAATGTCATTGGTTTATTTTAATCATGCTGTAATTATATCTGATGTGAGTTAGAAGTATTTAAAGCATAGTTTTTCTATACAATTACACGTGTCTGTTTTAATTCTTTGAAATACAGAAACCAGTGAATTGATTTGATGTATATTTTTATGTATTAATAGTTTTTAATTTAGAATATACAACATATGTACTCATTTCGTATTATTTTTAATGTACAATAAAGTGTATAAATAAATAAACAAATGTATGTATTCATATTACAAAATTTATGTATTCATATCTGTTATTTAATAATGTGTACTGTTATATGAAGCTACAAGTTCAAAGACAAACAAAGAAGACATTTCTAAGGCATCAGGAACTTAATAGTTGTCTCCCATAAGAGAGGAGGCTATCTATGTCTTATTCCTTGTTTAATGTTCCAACGGCTAGAGTACAAAAACATTGCTTTAAATAAAATAAGCCATACATCAATTAATATGCAATCGGTAGGTTTTTTAAGGCACTACCTTAAGGCAAAATTTTTTATCGTTGGAAAATTATTTATTACAACATTATCTTTATTGGTACATGCATATACTATTTTTTTTTACAATAAACTATCGATGTGGCAATCGTTAAATAAATTCCCGACGCCCTCTCATTCTCTGATTAATGTGTTACACGGTGCATTGTGGCCTTTTTTCGTTTTCGTGTTTCCTACTTAGATATTTATGATCGTTGACAGCCAATGCTTGTATGGGATTTTAGTTGTCGAACCTATTGCGTATAAATCTTAGTCGTATAGTGTTGATATTCTTATTGTAATTTTAACTCCAAAATTGTACGTATGTAATCACAAAAAAATGTTATGCTCAAGATAAATCGATTGAACTTTACTAGTATCTTAAAAATATTTTTTGTGAATATATTTTAATGTTAACAAAAATAATATTTAATCAGATAAACATTGTGTGTTTATATATGAGAATAATGCATGATGTTTGCCCGTTATTATTATGCACTTGTGCTTGGCGAAACCGGCAATTGACGTTGGGAAAAATGAGTGTTTTTGCAAACTATAGTGAAGGCGGCAACGCCTCGCGAAACCATTCCAGTGTTTTCGAATGCGGTTTTCTGTATATTGTAAAACAATAACAGGTGAACAAATAACAGTATTACAACCACAAATGCATTTACGCGAACCTCTCTCCTTTTTATGTACATTTTTCAATAAGTATGAGTCGGCTATGAATCAGTTTTTACACGGCTTTTTGTTTTGAGCAATTGAAATTTTCATGTTTGCGGTTGAATTTTTATGTATCTCATTATGTTTAGAAAATATTAGTCATTCGCCAGTAATCTAAATAGTGGAAAACATTGTTATGTTATTGATGAACTAAATATATATCTAACGATATGAAAATAGAATAAGTAAGTTTAAAGAGTGTTAATTTTATCATTTTAATAAAACTATTCATTTTCTAGTTATTAATAACCATAGAATACCCATATAGTCTTATAAGAATTGTCTACTTAACGCTTGTTAGCTTAATGTGTTTATTCTATTGGAAATAGAAAGTGTCTAAAATAAAAATGTTTATTTTAGTGAAATATGAACAACTTATTACTTGTATAACTCTATATATTATAATATGGATTTCCAAATTTTTTGTTTAAGAGTAAATGCATATATAATGCATTTACTGTGAAGTGTCTCTGAATTCTTATTGGAGTGCTATTCATATAGAATAATATATATTTTACGTTAGCCATAGCTCATAAGTCGGATAAGTTCAAAACGCATTTACGTTGTAACCGCAGTGCGCGGTGTAAGGCCAGGGCGATCGTTAACCCTTACAAGATGTTAGATGTAAGCCTTAATGCTGGATATTCTCACTTTTACTTGCATTTGATGTGTGATAAAGAGGTTATTTAGTGTGAACGTGACTTTGAAAGCTTTATGTTATGGTTAAGATGTGTTATTTCATTTGTTAACCTTTTCATCGTAATACATTTGATGTATATGTACAATGGATGTAAGCGTAGAATGATAAGTGCCTTTAATAAGATTCTCTACCAATTACTAACTAGCGTTTACAAATGTTCAATTGGAGATTCACATCCATTGTACAAATCATATAAGAATGATTATTTAAAGCCATGGAATACCGTTAAGACCGTTTCATACCAACCTATATTATTTCCGTTATATTATGTGTTTATATTTGGTCCTATTTAGAATATTAAAAGGTAAATTAATATAACTATGTCATGTATTGTAGGAAATTTAATTTAACTATTGTAATACTTATTCAACCTACGCTTCATAAGTTAAAATGCCTTTAAGGAACTCTGCATCTAAGAAAGTATAATCGCTCGCGAACAACGTAGATGCATTGCAACAAAGCAGATATTATATCCTTTTGTTCTATTCAGTTGTTTCACACCTACTTAGGGCTGCGGGCGAAGGCTTATTACCTCACAGTGAAACGGTCGACGGCCGTCGGTACGCAGGCAAAAAACCTGATATGCAATATCCTAGCTAGATGCCCATTTAAATAGCTCGAGATGTTCTTGCTTTAATCGCTACACAAATGTATGGAGTTTATAAGAAGCTGTTGTCGTTAGTTTATATTTGTTAATCGAGAATATTTGCTCGAAATTGATTAAAAATGAATTTAATTTTGGCATTATTCCATAATATGTGTATTGTAATAATTATAATATTGTTATTGTTGTAAAGTTGGTTAAAATTTTATCCTTATATTCTTTTTATAATGTATGTTGAACAATTGTGAATACTGTTTTTGTATAATGTTATCTATATCTTTGTAGCAAAGTATATGGTGTGATGTAAAAGTAATAAATATTGATATCTACAAGTATCCCTTGTATTTTATGAAAATTGAAAGAAAACGACTCTTTTATATTTCGATTTATGGTTTATTTTAATTTATCACTTTTTGATGAAAATTTGATTTTTACAATAAATATTCTTTAGACAATTTAATTACAAATATACATTGATGGGATAATTACACATACTAACTACAACTAAATTTATCACAGATTTCGGCAACATTGCCATATTAAGTCGTTCTAATAGTAGTTGGCAAGTTTTGCCTAACAAGCACAGCCTTAGTAGGCCTATTCATTTGAATACATGCATTACGCCGCCGATATTACACAAGTCTTTCATTAAAAAATATAAAAAGATTAATGAACAATTGAAGTATATTTTTGAGCGTATTCGAATGAAATTATGTACAAACTAAAGTACCTAATAGCTAAAACAATGGTTAATATTTACAATACGTACGCTAACGGACTAGCCATCACAATTTACACTGCCACTATTGGAACTGTGTTTTCACTACACTTGAGTCACTACACATGGACGGAAAGGTTTCTCGGTGAGGAGCGGGGCGGCAGGTGATGTGCGGGGTGCGGCGGCAGCACGGGGTGCGCGCCGTGCACGGGCGGCGGCGGCAGCGCGCCCAGCTGGCCCCGCGCGTG
>DWAJ01002271.1:0-18224 GCA_018238005.1 Eurema mandarina
GTTTTGTCGGGAATCTTACGGCGTCTATTTGTAATCTCGATTGAATATTCGTTATTTGGTGCATAAAGTGATTTAATGTTTTGTTGTGATAGTGATTCATGCAGTAAATTAGCTAATAAGTGTCCAGGAAGTGAAGAATTTATTCGAGAGCGCATAGTAGCGCCGTTCCGATGGCTCCAAGATTCGTCTAGGTTCTTCGTAAAGCTCACTACCTATCACTTTACGAAGGGCAGAACGAAACGACTGACTGACTCTACTAAAGACGACTTGATGACGATTTTACTTGACATTGGCAAAAAGATAGACGCAAATGCCATAATATATAAGAAAGAAAGAACCTGTTAATATTAGTATAAATTAATTCAGTTAAAAGTTACTTCTATATCAAATTGGTTCAATTTAACAGTATCAAATTGTTGTATTGTCAGCCGACCAAGTTTCCAACGATTTGCCTAATGGAAATAGTTAGTTTATAAGATATTTGACTTGCAGTTAAGTTGAACTTAAGTTATTAACATTTTCCATAAGTAAGGCCTATCTATTAGAAAACTTTTACTGAATAATTGTAATATCAGAGTTATTTTTGTATTTATAATTCGGAGTTGAGGTAGATTATAATTTTTCTAGGATAATTATTGTATACAACGGCTATACAAGGGCTGTCTACTTTTTTAAACGTAAAATATTGTGGGTTGTATGTTTCTTTGTCTTTCACTCAATAACTACTGAATAGATCTGGGTAAAGTGTTTTATAGTCACTAAAAACAATGTACTTAATGTCACGGATACGGAAAATCTATATATATACTCGTATATTAATTAAGCTAAACAGATTTGAGTGAAAATTGGTAGGGCGGTAGCGCAAGCCCATACAGTATAAAAAAAGGCTGTGCGTTGATATGCCAGTCAGTCAGCCAGTCAGTATCGCCTTTAATATATTTAGACTAGCGACCTGTCCCGGCTTCGCTCACATATATTATGATGTAAGCTTCTTATCTTTTAAGTTGGATCAAACTGCACACGGTGTGCCATTTAATTTAAAATCGGTTCAGTAGTTTAGGAGTCGATCGCGGACAAACAACGTGACACTTATTTATATACAATATTTAAATATTCGCATTTATTATATTTGTAATAACTAATGATTTTTTTAGGAGATAATATTAAACAAATTAATTTCGCCGCCAACTTTTACGGCTTTAAGGGTTCTAAGAAAGGAACGCCTTCCGAAGATTAAAAAGATGGATTACAGCCTTTTTATACCTGCTTTAAATACCTTAATGTAGCTTTAACTTAATCGCTTTAAAATTGTTAGTTCCGATTAATGAAATGACTTTTGAAATATCGACAGTATAATATATCTAAAAATCAATGCTAAATATATTCCCATTTAACAAGGCAAGGCCAAAATATACAAGCTTTTATAACAACACTTTTTAACCGACTTCAAAAAAAGGAGGATATTTCTCAATTAGACCGTATAATATTTCTTTTATATAACTTTTCACATTACTATAGTATTCGAAAACGATAATATACAACCAGCTCGGAAAGCAATTTCAACAGAAAACCTCTTTTATTCGCTCCTTTGATCAGTTAGGTAATATGTACAATGTACATAGCATAAAGATAGTCTAACTTGCAATGGTCTGGCATATTTTTCTCACATTTAAGCTAGTTACAGTCGAAAATGCATAAAAGAAGAACAAAACGTACCACATTTAACATTCAAACCAAAAAGTCGAACCCCATTTGTCATCGCGGCTTAGTTTCCAGAGCCTTCGAAATTTTATTCTCAAATTTGTCGCCAAGTTTAGTTCCTCGCTGCTCGCTATTCATCACAGTTCAAAGTTCTCGAAGTTTCCACGCGGAATCAAGAGTCTTAGCGAACTCTTGCAACGATATATTTTACCGATTGCTTGCGATTTTTCATTGAAATTCATTTGAGTTGAGGAAGAGCTATGCTAGGCTAAATTGGACCCACGTTTACTATGATACGGTCACCTTGTATAACATACTATATGTACCACTAGTTGACTACATATAGACACCATAAGACATGTCAAGTAATAGCATTTTGACAGCCTATTCTACTTTCATTAAATTTACATTCTTATCCACCTGATTCTCAATAAAAACATATATACAACGTAAGATCATTTTTATACTGTTTCCATCAAAAAATACCTATTACACTTTACATTTTCAATAACAATTATTAAATAAGTAAAGCAAAAAGTTTTGAACTAAACTAGCGAAGCGTTTGTTTCTTTGTTTCTTAAATAATACAAGTAACCTCAATTCAATAAAACCATTACAACGAACAAATGGCACAATCATTAGGGTCAAAACATACAACGTTGGATAAAATTTTCAAGAGAGCAATGTGATTTATCGGGGCAATATGTAAGAATCGATGAGCGGTCGTGAGCCACCGAGATAAGCTATAACTCTAGACGTTTCGATATCTCGTGTATGAAACTGCAACCCTCGCTGGCTATTTCGATAAATGATTGATATAAATCAAGCCTAGTTTACATGAAGGTGTCAGTAGAACTATAGGTTCTAAACACGTGTTTTCTTTAATGTTTTTTTGAATATTGTTCAAAATATTTTTCGAAAATGCGCTCCGTGATTTGAAGAAATGATGGAACGTTATTAAAATATTTTTTCCAAAATAAGTTTACATATATGGTAGTTTTAAAAGTACAAAAATTACGTCTTTGTACTATACAAATTCAAAAATTTGCTTTGGAATTAATAAGAAAAGAGAAACTCTTATTTTACTTTAGTTAGGAAAAGGGTTATATGAGGAACATATAGAATTATTTATTAAAATCTTTACTTTAAGTAAAAACATCCCTTAATATCTTTAATTGCCAGACTGATAATTATTATTACAAACATAGAAAAAGTTCTCAAATGTGCTATGAAAATATATTTAATAAGTATACTGTCTGTATAGTGTGTATTTTTAGTCTAGTCTCTAAACAAAAATCTATAAAATTTTAATGCTTTAAAAAAATATCTTCAATGAATCATACAGTTGGATCAACAGAACATAAATCCGATCTGTACAAATGTCCACAGATAAGAAAACAGTACTGTTCTATTCTTAGCTTATAGTTTCAACAAGTAGGTCAAAGTCCAAATACTCAGTAGTCTTGGGAAAACTTTCAAGCTCTCTTACCCTCTAATTAGTGCTTATTAATACAATTCTTGTCTAATTGGTCTTTCCTAATTGCTCCGTTTCTTAGTTGTTTAATTTTGTAGGAATAAGCTGTGTTGAATATACATTTATATCGTTATATCGTGTCGATAAAGCAAATTTGTTCTTTAAAGGTATTGTGGTATGAAGACTATCTATGTTGTCGTTTTCACCCATTAACATTCGTAAAAAGGCTATATAAAACTCATGTAAAGAGGAAGGGAAGAAAAAAATATCTTTGAATATTTGGGTATTTTTGTTAAACACCTTGTTTTTTAAAAGACATTATTATTAACACATAATTGTCAGCCATTACATAAAAAGGAAAATTCAATTTCTAATGCTGTATTCCTAATTCATTTATTTCAGCCAACCAATATACGAAAAGCATTCAAATTTAAAACCCTTCGAACATTATTTGGGTTGTATAACTCAATTTCCTTAATTGGACACTAAAATTGAGTGAGATAACGTCACTTGCTGGGGCATACTTTGTAAACTTCGCACTGGAGTTTTTAACCGCCAGGAAAATTAAAATAAATTAAACAAAAAAACCTTTTAAGACAACTTTTATTTAAATGCCCTAAGCAAAGGAAATAAATCTTAACTTACTAATTTTAACTGACTATTTATAGACTATAGGTACACATAATCTATACATATAATAAAAATGTAACGAGTCGCTGTCTGTACATGGAAGATACATGAGAAAAAATATTATAGGAGACCTTTAATAACGCAGTAGAACCCAAAACAATGAGTTTTGAAATTTTTGTCTGTTTGTTTGTCTGTTTGTTTGTTCTCGCTTATCTCAGAAACGGCTTATCCTATCTGGATGGGGTTTCAATTATATATTGTGGTAAGCTTCACTTAACATTTAGTGTTTAATTCATGTCAATCGGTTCATAAATAAAAAAGTTATGGCAATTTAAAGAATCACGTTGAACTCGCTGAACGTTTGTTGGCGCGGGTTAGGCATTTTCAAAAATGCTGCCCAAAGTCACTTTTCTACGGGCGAAGTCGCTGGCACAGCTAGTTAATTCATAAAATCATATTGCAAATTTTGCTACCAGTACAATTTTAATTGTATTTTTTTTTGCATTATTCTTCTTTATATTACATTGTACAATATTCCAGACATTAAGCCTATTTTTTAATTATAACTATATTAGATTGGCATAATAGACAAAATAAAATCTACGTGGCATTTTTAAAACTCTCGATTGAAGTTTTTCATCGAGCTGTCAAACAAAAATGCTCAGCTCTACTCTCTTTATTAGATTTGATATTCTGTGACGCTCGCTTCAAATAAAGTTCAATTTGTGTTAGCTAGTGTGCCGGTTTTTAATTAAATTGATATAGTTACTTTGTAGAAGATTCAAAATTATAACTGTTGATTCGTAATTGCTTCTCTCTGATTTGAAAATTAATTGTTGTGTGTCTTGTTATTTTTTTTACTAAATGAAACAGGTTATTGGGTTTTGAAATATTTAGTTTGAAACAACGAATTATTATTATTAGTATGAATATATTTTAATTACCTACTAATTTACAGTAGTTACGGATTTAAATATTTGGTAGATTAATTTCTACTAAATCTATTTCGAAATTGTTAAATGTTAATAAGTTAAGACATATACTTTTACTGAAAGTAAAAAACGTGATTAAAAATGGAGTCGCAAATTTTACAGTAACAACTGTATAAATAATTAAAATTCCTTTTTTTTTTGCGCATTTTGTTTCTTTTTTTTTAATTTTCTGCCTTTCCCTCTAATTTAGTCTAGCAACACTGGCTGTGTCGCAAGAAATCTCAGTTCCATATTCCATTGCCCATTCGTCTCCTTAATGACGACTACATTATGAATCCCCACTCAACTAGCCCATACATAATAGATGTTTTCTACGCAATGATTAACAGCCCCTCTAATGAATACTGACGTAGAATAATTAAGACCAACTTCCGCGTTACGAGAAATTTAGCTTTCGCAATAATTTTGAAAAACTGTAAAAAGTTTGCTATTGACGTATGTGAATTGAGTAGAATTGAAAATAGCTCCTACATGCACATTTTCATCATTTTGAAGTCACTCACTTAACAGTTTTATGCCTTTACAGACAAATATTTTTTTTTAATGTGGGTGTAATATAGGATTTTTATTATTCGTATGACTATGAGCAATATCACTGTAGATTAGGCAATTTACTTTTACAATAGATTCGTTTCGAATAATATCATACAATTTATACAACAGATGTGTTTTAAATAGTATTGTAGGTTTTTAAACCTGCGTGAAACCAGATATTAAAATTACATTCCTAAAAAGAGTAAATGTCCATTCTTACCATGGCTTTTAAGTCTAGAATACTAGCGGTCAAATACTCATACGCAATTAAATTTAAGCACGCCTTAAGACTCGTAATATTGACATAATTGTATGGCAAACTGTCAAATCGGACCGGTTTAAGTTGTACTTAGGTTTAAGCTGCGTTTCAGTATTCCGGCATAGGTATAAAAAAATGGAAATATATTTACTTTATGCACTATTTGATTTGTGTTTATGATATGAAAGAGTAAAATAGACAGACTAATTTCGCATATGAATAAGTGTTTTAAGGACAGACGAAGTATTAATGATATTAAAAGAATAAACGAATCAGCAATTTATAATAAACATAAAACATACATACTGCTTGCGAGGAAAACCTTCTAACTGTCATATTGAAACATTGTGTAGTTAATAAAGAAAAATGAACGTTATATTTCAACGGACTGCGGAGTAAGCTCACCTGTCATTGGACATCAAACAAATCAGGGGAAATGATCCGACGGTATTACAATTTGGACTGTCATTTATTGGCTCATTAAGACATGGAGTATAGAAATAAGGAGGTTTTACTCCGTGTAAAAAGAAACGAAAAGATGGCGCTAGACATGTAAAAGAACCGATTTAAAATTAGCGCCAAAATGTATTTGTAACAACCGCTATAAAAAAACCACTCCAGAGTGAAAGTAATTAAATATTTTCTTGATATTATATAAATAATGCATTTAAAGACATTGTATAATATATTTATTATTTTTTATTATTTACTGATTAAATAAAAAAGATAAAACGACTTTAAGGGCTCTTTTCACAATTAATTTTCATATATTTATAAACTAAACACACAATCTTTTGGAAAGCCAATATAATTGGCTATTTGTCCTACATTTTGTCACTTAATTTTTTTTATTCCGAAGTTGGACCTCTTTACCTACCTACTCCATGGAGGCATTATTATTTTGTCCCATCATCATAAACCGAGATACGTTTATTTTTACCTTTCTAAATTAGGGCACCTACAGATAATTCTGATCACATTATCTTGTGGGTGTTGATTGAAGAGGAGCCATCACACTGGGCCATGGAACGCCTAAATTGATTGAAAGACAAGGTTTCACTCCTTGGGAACCAGCGCTCCGGTGACGTGTAAGACGGAAATGGATAAACAATGTAAAAAAAACAACTTTGCATTACCTAACAAATTAATAATGTGAGTATGGATGTTTGTATGTTTGTTTTTTTTCACGCAAAAACTACTAAATGAATTTGTCTGATATTTGGCATGCACTTAGATTAGACCCCGGATTACCACATACTAATATTATAAATGCGAAAGTATCTGTTTGTCTGTCTGTCCTTGAATCACGCTAAGACTACTAAACTGATATTTATATTACTGAAAATTTCGTTCTAGAACGAAATTTTGGAAAATCTAGATCCTGGCGAAAGACATACGCTACTTTATTTTTTTTAATCAACCCAAAAATTTGCACGAGGGGTTGAAACTTTTTATAATTTTACGCTTTCACGGCCAAACCGCTGATACCATCGTAATGAAATTTAGTACACAGATGGTCTAGAGCTTGAGATGAAACATAGGCTAATTTTTAACTGAAAAAAAGGGTTATAAAGGGAAGGGGGGGTCAAAGTTTATATGAAAGTCCACGCGGGCGGAGTCGCCGGCAACAGCTAGTAGGATATATATCCTAGTACTGCCCCGGGAATGGAAATTACGAGAAAACTGCGGAACACTGTAGTCTTTTATAAATATATTAATATGGTTTAATCCTCGTTACATTTCAGGCCTAATGAGGAGTGTACTTCTACGCCGAGAGCGGCAGTCGGGAGGTAAGTAAACGTGATTGATTACAGATCCCTGCCAGCTCCCTCATGTAAAATGTCTATTCAATATACATAGTACAAGCTGTTCAACGATTCGACTCGACTGATTTCGCTTTTACAAATATGTTGTGTACATTGACGACCGCTTGGCGCAGTGGTAACACAACTGCTTTCTGCGAAGGGTCGTGGGTTCGATCCGCACACCGGGAAAATACATATTTTGTAATTAACATTTGTATTTTTCCGGGGTCTGGGTGTTGCTATGTATTGTATGTATGTATTTACAAAAGAAAAGTATGTACCTATATGTAGTTCATTCCGTTATCTAGTTGCCATAACACAAGCTTCCTGCGTCCTGAAAATATTTATTTATTTATTGATTTATTTACTTTCACATTTATAATATTAGTGAGGATAAAATTACCTGGGAAACTTACACGTTAAAAAATATACTTAACTAGCGACCAACCCCGGCTTCACACTAATATATCGGCATATATTATGCATGTATTACATAAACCTTCCAGCTTCCTCTTGAATAGCACTATCTGATAAAAAAGTCCCTATGAAAATCGGTTGCTTACCTTTAAAGATTTAAGCATACATAAGGACAGACAGAAAGCGACTTTGTTATACTATAATGATGATTATATAACAGAATCTCTCTTAATTATAGGTCGTATTCCGTCATATATAATGCTAATGACGACATTTGGTCATAGCTTTCAGTTTTCGATAACATCTAGGTTATATATCCACAATTAGGGAATGATTTAGCATGTGTATACGATCCTACTATATCTATACTAATATGAAAGTAACTCTGTCTGTCTGTCTTTCCATCACGCTAAAACTACTGAACCGATTAGAACGAAATTTGGTACTCAGATGGTCTAGATCCTGGGGAAGGACATAGGCTACTTTATTTTTTTAAATCAACCCCTAAAAGGTTGCGGGAGGTGTTGATACTTTTTATAATTTTACGTTTTCACGGCCAAACCGCTGAACCGATTGTAATGAAATTTGGTAAACAAATGGTCTATAGCCTGAGATAAAACACAGGCTACTTTTTAACTGGAAAAAAGGGTTATAAAGGGTCAGTTAATATAAAAGTCCACGCCCACGGAGTCGCGGGCAACAGCTAGTAATACTATAAATGTGGGAATGTATGTATTGGGTGTAGGCAAGTTTGTTATTTTGTCACACAAAAAGTTTTTAGCTGTTAAGAAAACGTTTCGTGATTTTAATTTTTTGCAAAATAAAGTAAATTATAACACCATTAGCAGTATTAAAGAAACTCCCTAAAAGCATTAATATTAAACAATCCAAGCTCTGAAAAATCTTAAGGGCAAAACAAAGTAGGTAATTTTTGGACCGTACATAAAATTTTAATTAACCATCTTCGTCGGAATTAATTGGGTTGGCTAAAAACACTCCATTAATCCGTAGTCATCAATCGGCGGGAATTCGTGCTGTTCTACTTTAAATTTTTCAACTCGAAATTGCCTTTCGTCCCTTTATTTTCGTGTATTTGCAAATTGATTTGTCGTTATCGTCAAAGTCAAATATATCTTTTTCAACAAGGTTTAATAATTGTGGTAGACGATTATTTTTAACCGACTTCAAAAAAGGTGGAGGTTCTCAATTCGTCTATATATGTATAATATTTTGTATGTATGTTCACCGATAACTTCGTCGTTTATAAACCGATTTTGTAAATTAAGCCAAGTTAAACAATAAGTGTTTGTTTGGTTAAATCGATATTGTATAGATTGTTGTAGCGTTTACTTGGCACCGACTTCAAAATTATAAAATAACTATTGAATCATTTCTTTATACTAAATTAAAATGCGTATTACTTTGTGGGAAGCAAATTTATTTTTTGCTTTTTAGTTTGAAGTCGGTTTATTTTTTGTTAAAAATTATTTTATGTTATATAAGTATTACTATATGTAGCCTAGTTATGGTACTCTGTACATACAAAAATACTCTCAGACTATGAAATCTTTTAATATATTTAAAAAATTAGGAATATTACGAGTTTTGTCACATCATCACCAATAGTGATGTAGACAAATTAACAACGAGCAAAAACGTAGGACACGGCTTGTTTAATTTTAAAAAGTATATTATAACATTAATATATATCTATTTTTAAGGAGCTGACGTAAATAAAACACAATACAGTTTCATCATTATATATTTTCAATAATTAAGTTTTAAACCCCAACCCTTGGGACATTAATTCTTAAATTATTTTAGGGTATAATTATTATAAAAAATAAAGCTAGCTTATAAATTTATTTATCTTAATTTTATTCTTAAGCAGCTTATCGTTAAAACTTTTAAAGTCACAAAGTCATATTCACGTAAAATAATTAAATTTTGTTAAATCATAAATAAAACCTATCTAGAAGAAATACTTAACATAAATTAAAATTATACAAAGTGTAACTAAATATATGTCCGATCCTGAAGGGTACTCCCTATTCTCTATCTAAGAACCTTTCCGAATAAAATAAAATAAAAATCTTTATCTAAAAATAACAATGTTTCTAGTGAAAAAATTAGAAAAATTTAAGGAAATGTACAATGCTGGCAACTCACGTACGGTTCATAGAACCTAGAGACACTATAGCTAGCAGAGCACGTATGACGTAAACACGAGACGGTGTTGCCGTGTAAGTTGCAATTTTACTTTTTTTTTGGAAAAATTAATTATGTTATTTTTTTCAAAACTATAGCAAAATAAGGAACTTCTAAAGCTACATAGTAAGGGATTTTCGGATCGTTCACTTGTTTTGTAATATACTGTATAAAGAATGAAATGCATTATTTAATTTTAATTGATAATAATGAAAGAGAAAACGCTTAATACATCTAATCTTAGTATGCGTTCTCTTTCTAAATGTTAGGAGCGTGCAGTAATTAGTACAGTCATTAGTTGGTAATTTAATGTTATAAACACACATATATCACTTAGGTAATATTATTTTTATATCAAAAAATAACAGCTTAACTTAATAATACTACAATGAACTTAAACTAATTTAAAAGAGAAATGCTTACTTTATTCTAAGTTAAAGCTAGGTCTTCAAGTATCTTTAATAACGCCGAGTGGACTGAGTCATTAACATAAGTAAGACCCCAAGTTGAACTAAGTGTCTTGTCAAAACTTATACATTTTTATCGAAATAGACTTACTTAAAAAAAAACTTACTAGTATTTTATTTTTAATGACTTATAATTGTGTAAAAAGTTTAGAGACCAAAGAGATCGTAATCCATAAAATAAAGTTATATAAAACGATTTCTGAACGCACCACCCTTTTTATTAAAAAAATAACACGATTGAAGTTGGTTAAAAATACGTAATATTTTAATGTTAGGAACAATTTTTGTCGCTTAAGATCTAAGACTGAACTTGAAATACAAAAAGGTTCGACAAACAAATAATTAAACTTTTTACTAAGAACTGATGTTGATGGAATTGATTTAAGATTAGTCTCATTTAAATTAATAAAAAGCTGATATTATATTATAGAAATTCAAAGTCAATTATATATTTAATGAACTGGCCTCTTTTTAATCACAATAAATACAATAATGTACAACGATTATGAAATTAAAACATTTACCCATTTCAAGGTAGGTTAGAAATATTGTTTAATATAAAAATATACTCTCTAACTATCGACTAATAAAATCCATATTCCAATCAATTTAATCATAAAATAATCCTTTAAAAAATGAGCGTCGTATACCTATTGTATCTACAAAACTATGGTAGGTACCTATCATTAGTAAATTTCAAAATAAATTAACTATTTTAATTAAATAAAAAATGTTGCAATGTTGGATGTGCACAATACTTTAAATCTGAATTTTAGCTATTAAATAAAATATATAATACGTATATACTTATAACGTTATACATCAATATCGCTCTCATATTGCAACAATAGGTATTTATTTAAAATCTGAAGTTTAGTTTCAGATCAATTTTTTACACTAATACCTAAAGAATTGTTTAAGATATATGTATACTTCAAAATCGCCATATTTCTAACATGTTTTTAAGTCTAAGCATTTTATTCGTAATATACCATACGTAGTATACCATATCATATTGAGTTATTTTCTTTTCTAATAACAACTCTCTTAAAAACAACCAAATAACCTGTTTATTTATCAAGTTTCCTTCATATCATTTCCGTCGGCATCTACTAACAATCAATCGTAAAAAGTGCAAAAACGCAACGCACCAACTATTTTGAACCAATCATTAATTCATACGAACCAGCGCAACAAAAACCAAGCAATATGAGATATCATAAAGTTCATAAAGCGAGCGGTATCATAGAATTCCAAACCGGGCCTTTCTTCTCCTAATTACCCACTAATAATTTTTCAATACATAATACATGAGGCCGGAGAACCCATTAATGATTTCAAGAACTAATTGAGTTTTAAGCGGTGGCTATAAAAATGTATCGGGCGAATATCGGCCGCTGTGGGCGTATCGAGCCACGCGAATCGAAATACCTTGCAAATTTTACAAATACTTCACTTTAGACTTTAGGTAGATATCGTTTTAACAATATTAAGTACAAACTTGTAATTGTACAGTATAGTAATGTCACCAATGATATTATATTTAAAAGATATGTTATACATCTACAAATGAACCGCACAGCGGCGGCAGCACGCATAGGACATAGTTTTCTTTAATTTTACACTATAACTCAAAACGATAGAAAATTATATATATATGATAATAAAATCAAAAAGAGATTGTTTTGTCAGTCTCGTGATAAATGTAAGATGTCCTAATTAGAATTGCATCTAAAATTTTGCGCTTATAACATATCTATTTATCAATAATATATCTAATTTATATAATTGAATGTAGCTTTAAGTTGCAAAGTTAATGCAATGACCACTTTCCATCAGGTGGTTCGCCTGCTCGTATACCTTTTTATATTTATCACTTTGTAGTTTGGGATATTATTCAAAAATAATCAAGACGATCACTATAATGCCTGTGTGAGTATGTACATATGTACCTATGTATGTGTGCACCCGCTAAATGGTCACAATTTGACACTCTATAAATATGTAGTTCGGGATATTATTTGAAGTTAGGCATGTCGGTCGCTATATGTATGTATGCATGTATATGTCGCGTCAGAATTAATTGTGATTTTTTTATTATCATTTCGTTTTATTAATCATAACGAATTAGCTGGCAATGTTAAGCAGTTAGCTTGTCTGCATGACGTTTGACAGCTGACAGATGTCAAGTAACGGCTGTCACATTGGCAGAGCGGTGGGCTGACGAACTCGCTACATTACCAACTAAATCGTGATTCGTATTGATCCTAAATTGTTTTCTTACTGTTATTATTTAATATTGGAACAACTACGCTTCGATTTTGAAAATCAACATGTCTGTTATAACGAGTTAACACCCGGCCTTTCGTCATATATTTGAATGTGTGTGAATATGTTTGTATGTATGTATGTGTGCACGCGCTAAACGGTCACAGTTTGTCACTATATATATGAGAGGCATGAGCGGTATGCGTGACACGCCGCATCGCAAGTAATGGTGCAGCGAGGAGTTGGCGCGCGTTCAATTATATACAAACCTTTGCTGATTAGAATTTAGTTCGATATTATTATGTAGTTTTCATATTATACTAAACGTGCCTCTCAGTTTTACCGGCGCAATACCGTAATATAATTTCTTATCTACCTGTATTCCAAATTACAATCAAATCCAATACTAATAATATTAGTTCATTTGTTTTAGTGAAAACAGCATATACCAACGGTCTTTCCTGACAGTAATTAGAAAAATGAAATATTTAAGCCACACGCCGGGGTTTTGTCATTATACACATAACCTTCCCGTTATAGGTATCACTCTATTCGATAAAAATCGCAAGAAAATCGTTTGCGCACTTTCAAAGATTTAAGGTCTCTACCCACTACAACGTATCATGACCATGACCGTGCTATGAACGTATCAGGTACGTCAACAAAGCGACTTTGTTTTATACCATGTACTAGCTGCTGCTCGCGACTTCGTCCCCGTTGATTTGTTTTTCCATTATTTCTTCGCTCCTATTAGTCACAGCGTGATGTTATGCAACTTAAAGCCTTCCTCGATAAATTTTCAATTCGAACCAGTAGTTCCTGAGATTAGCGCGTTCAAACAAACAAACAAACAAACTCTTCAGCTTTAAATATTAGTATAGATCTCGTGCAAAAATATTTTAAGACGACGCCGACGTCTATGCCGGAATACTGAAACGCAAATTGAATTTAAGCACACCTTAAGTCTCGTAATTTTGACAGAATTGTATGGCGAAGTGTCAAATCGAACCGGTTTAAGTTGTACTTAATTTTAAGTTGCGTTTCGGTATTCCGGCAGGAGAGTCTTATGTATTGACAAACATTTTACAACCAGATATGTTAAACTAATCGCCTTTTCAACAATAGAATTAGCGCTAATTACAGTTGTCATTTTCCCAACTATGAAAACCCTAATTAACTCTTAGAATCTTGAAAGAAATATCTTTGAGAAAGCCGCGATGGACTTGAAGCCGGCGGCCGAAATCTGATCTTCATTTCTTAGAACAATGACCATACGTGTGACGGCTTTTTTGTTACGTAATAATATACTGGGCTTTTCTCATGGCTTTGTTTATGTTTAAGACTGTATATGATTGTTTATTAACTAAAGAAATAAGGAATTGGACAGTTAATTTGAAGGATTTCTTAAAAAAAACTAAACTTTGCGATGCTAAGTAATTACATTTTGAAAAAATTAGATTCGCATTTTTTTTTTAATGCAACAAATTCCGGGTTAAAAATAAGTCTTTTAAGTATAGGCGAAAACATTTTAAATGTTTAATTATTCATTTCTTTATAATCCTTCCAAATATTTATTGTGATGCAATCGTTTTATATTAAAACAAAGAAAATAGGTTAGTTTATAACAAGATAGTCAAATTATAAACTCTTCTAAAAACAGACTGACGCAACAATTTTATTTAAACATTTATGTAAGTTGCTAATTTCTTATAAAACTTAGCTCTATCTCATTGTGTGTTTCCACTGAGCGTGGCGCAAAAAACATAATTGCTTGTCAGCGGGAAGGATAACTGGGTGGATGTGTGCGCGTCTTATATAGACGAAACGGTGACTATGTGTTGGCGGCCTTTGAGGATACCGTGACTTACCGTATACATGTGCGTCCACTTCCTAATTCAAATGAGAAAATTGTTATGTACCTAATAGTTGAAAATGGAACATGTTTTTTTTTAATTATGTTTTTTTTCGTTGGTTTAAAAGAGATAGAAACGTTGTTGTTATTAAAATAGAATCTGTAATGTTATAGCGTAAATCAATATTTTTGCTTATTTAATTTTGATCTAGAAATAAGGTACTATTCTCTTTTTTTGGTATGTTATTTTAGATTGACATTTTAGAATTTAGTTTAATTTTCACAGAAAGTTTTTTTTTTTGTAAAAACAAACAATAAGACGTGCCTATTTGTCAACATTATCTTATATACCTACCTAACTAAAATATATTAACTACCTTAGCATGATTTTATATAATTAAAAAAATTATTTCCAATAAATATGCGTATCCCGAATTATTAACAAAGTATGGGGTCACTTGTACCCAGTGTTAGCAGTAGGCAGAAGGCGCGGGCATATCTTGTCCATATAGGGCGGCAACCGCTCCGCGACTCGATGCGCCGGCGGCCTTATACGATCTCATTACCTACGTGTACGCTAAACGCCTGATTTACATACTAGTGTTATTTTGTTCTGCGTTCTTGAGTCAATTAGGAGCATTCCTTATCTTTGATTGACTGACATTTGATAAGATATACTTACTTACATAATATTACGAGCCGTGTCCCGCGGTTTTACCCGCGTAATACCCGTTCCCGGGGCAATACCGGGATGTAAGCTTTCCAAAATGTAAGATATGTAGGTACACAGCGTGTTTTGTATTAGTACGGAGTTCTTTATATCGTGAAAGAGGGCTATTATAATAAATAGATATGTTGAAATCGCAAAATTTTGAAGACGCAAAAACATCCTAATTAGGTCGTGTTACCTTTAGGTGATTGGTTACCAAAACTATTTCTTACTCATTATTACTCTTTTTTCTTATTTGTCTTTTTTCTGATCTAGTTTTATCTAGTTCATTATAATTAAAAAAAAACAGTTCTATAACACCAGCAACTCCGCGAGCAAAACCACGTAAAGAGGTTGTATATAATAAAATAAACTGTTATGAAAAGCATAATAAAGAGATGGCTCCGCGCCTCGTTGCGGCCTGGCTTGATAAAAGTTCAATAACGTTAATTGAGTGAACAGAACCTACCTGATATTCATAACGGCACAGAGTAGATGTTGACAGACGTTTTTTTTATTATTTATATTATGGCACTAGCTGTGCCAGCGACTTCGCTCGCGTAGAAAAGTGACTTTGGGCAGCATTTTTGAAAATACCTAACCTGCGCCAACAAACGTTCAGCAAGTTCAACGTGATTCTTTAAATTGCCACAACTTTTTTATTTATCAACCGATTGAGATGAATTAAAGATTAAATGTTAAGTTAAGCTTACCACAAGCGTGCACAAACAAACAGACAAACAGACAAAAATTCCAAACATCATTGTTTTATGTTCTATTGCGATAATAAAGGTTTCCTATAATATTTTTTATCATGTTTCTTCCGTGTACAGACAGCGACTCGTTAGGTTTTTATTATATGTAAAGATAGATGTATAGATATTGATATTGATTGATTCTAGCTTTTTGCCAGTGTCAATGTAATAAGAGGCAACGTGGTCAAGATAAAAGTCGATATGAGTCAAGTAAAATCGTCATCAAGTCGTCTTTATTCGAGTCAGTCAGGCGTTTCGTTCTGTCCTTCGTAAAATGATAGTGAACTTTACGAAGAACCTCGACGAATCTTCAAGCAATCGGAACGGCGCTACTATGCGCTCTCGAATTAATTCTTCATTTCCTGGACACTTATTAGCTGATTTACTGCATGAATCAGTATCACAATCAAACATTAAATCACTATAGATGCGTATAGAGATTACAAATAGACGCTGCCAGATTCCCGCCAAAACTCTGACAGTAGTTTATATCTATGACTATTTTGATATGTTAACTACTTTTACATAATATGTACACAATTCTGTTAAACATTGTATTATTATTATATAATATTTGATTCAGTCTGTTTTTGTGTCTGTTACGTTTCAAAAAAAATTGATTTAGGCCCATAGTACTATGACGCTGCTTGTTGTGTTTTACATTGATGGTATTACACGCTGTAGGTACTATGGGCCTAAGAGATTTTAAAGAGTATATTTATATATAGGTTGTGTGTCTTTTCTTATAAAGTTTTTTCACTTTAAATATACATACTAATTAAATCTGGTCCTTATGTCTGTTAGAAACTAGTGGATCGATTATATTGTTTTATGTGTAACTGGTAGGTATTTACAAACGTAAATTTAAATAGGCCTATCAAATTTCAAATACATTTGGCGCGCGTAATCAGGCGGTCTCTGTCTCTGCGGTCCTAACCACCTAATCACCTTTTGATTAGATTTTGTATAGTATATTCAATTGTATAACTATTTTGTTAAAGGTCTAGCAATGAAAAGATAATATAAATGATTATAATACAATTTGTTCTAGAAGCTTCTAGTCTGTGTCGTGGGCGGCGCGGTCTATGAAATTGATCTGATGTACTCCGTCGCTATTGGCCGGCTGCACGACTGCGCGGATCGATTCTTCATTGTTGATTACTTCATTGTAGGTGCAACCGCTTTGGAGAATTTTAAAAGCTTTTATTTAACTTGCAACGTATGTTATAATAATAATAATAACTCTTTAAAGTACACACAGGAACAAGAAATAACTTAACAAGCAGCAAGAGTACAAAATGTGGCTTTATCATTACAGTGATCTCTCCCAGACAAACTGAGACCCAGGAAAAGCTGAGAAGAGAAAAGGGTAGTGTAAAAATAAAAGCAAAATAATGACAGATTTAATTATATATACCTACATGAATGTGGATGTAAGAATGTTTGGGAATCTTGCAACTGCTTGAACCAGATACTCCCAACTGAAGAAGCTGAAATCTTGTACGCACGCTTAGAATGGATGACAATACACGATTAGTTGTGTGACGTCATTCTAAATTCAATATGGTCGATCATCCAAGATGGCGGAACAGTTATTTTTAATGCTTTTCTATTTTGTCTATACATGTAGTATTGTGATGTGAGAGAGTCAAAAAGGTTTCAATTCTTCTACACTATGTACAGTACTCACACTTCATAACACTTTTGTGTATAGGTCGCGTCACGAATCTTTAGCGCTGAACGAAACCTGCGCAGAAGTCAAAAATAAGGTATCGAGGGGACGGCACGAAGCGCGGGGCGCGTGATCGTCGAGTGCGCGAGCGTTGATCGGTTGTCCCAGTCGTGTTGTCTTTCTCGCACCAATACGTCAATTACGAGCGCGATTCTTCCGATGCGCAGCTATTCTCGTCCAGCGCTAAATATACGTGACGCGACCTATGGTCATATGAATTTTTTACTAACGTCTGTTTGCGATTAATTCGGTTCACAAAGCCGAATTCCAATAGGCCTGAAAGCATACAGACAGCATAACGATATAAAATGCAATTATTATATAAGACATGTTGTATTCAGAATTACAGAAATTTTATTTAAATCCTATACCGTTAGTATCGTAAATGCGCCACGTTTTAACACGTGTAAAACCAGAAACC
>DWAJ01002272.1:0-18223 GCA_018238005.1 Eurema mandarina
TAAAAAAAGAATTTTTCAATTCGAACCAGTAGTTCCTGAGATTAGCGCGTTCAAACAAACAAACAAACAAACAAACAAACAAACAAACAAACAAACAAACTCTTCAGCTTTATATATTAGTATAGATGCCATTGACTATGCTAAAACAAAATGAGTGAATTTTAATGGGATATTTTTTTTTTGCATATATAATACATACTAATTGAACAAATAACTATAGTATAACAAATAACAAGAAGTACGTAACTAAGCAATTAAGTAAATAGCGAACCTATTACTAAAAAGTGATTTCTGTCAGAAAACCAGCACTTACACAAATCAAAAGAAAAATAATGAGATAAAATATAAATTAAGAGAAAGAAAATAATGAGAAGGCAAATATGATGTCTTAACTTAATGAAAGTTGAATATTTAAGTGATTAAGTGATTTTAGATAAAACTATTATCCAAACGCGACACGAAGGCCCAATGCTGCTCGCATTGCTGCTCGGGTAATAGGAACTGAATCTAAAACATCAAATAATCAAAAATCTTTGTTACGATCAAGTTATTACCCACTAACCTATGGTCATGGGGGATTCTATCTACAGCTTCAGTATTCAGGAATACGTCTTTACACTCTTTGGATATATTTTTATATTGAAATTGATCCAGCAACCCCGAATTAACAAATATTGACCTCTTCAGCGTCCAATTTAAGACCGGCGCTAGTGCCACAGTTTTCCACATTAGCATACATTAAAAATGCATCCAATTTAGTCCACAATTAGTGTAACAAAAATTC
This sequence comes from Eurema mandarina, assembly GCA_018238005.1. NCBI lineage: Eukaryota > Metazoa > Arthropoda > Insecta > Lepidoptera > Pieridae > Eurema > Eurema mandarina. The sequence goes on from DWAJ01002272.1 coordinate 785, forward strand.
CATTACTGCTGTTGACCAGATGCCGATTGGCGATGAATAAACAAATGAACTCCACCAATTAAGTTTTGGAAGCGACCACTAATTGGACGTCGATATGCGCGTTTTATTCTGTCGCCGATCCAATTGATTTTTCCCCTTTGTCGAATTATAGTTTAATTAAAGTCAGACGTTTCGATTCTATATATTATGTTAATCGTGTGTCGTTACGTATGATTCTTAGTTTTATATAAACAAATTGGGTGATACAGAAATCCGTTATGGATTTTTTAATCTATATTTCACTAGTATTTTAAATATAATGAACTAATCAACTAGTAAAGTTTTTAACAAGTAAATCAAAAGAGCATATCCTTTCAATTAGACTAGTATCTTCTATATTTATACCAATCTAAAAATAGGATTGCTTAACTCATAAGCAAAAATAAAAATCATAGACCAGTATCGGAATTTTTGAAGCGGTCCAAAAGCGTATGTATATGTAATAATCAAATATCTACGAACCAACCACTTCACCTGTAATTGGCATTACTCCAAACGACTCGTATCATGAGTTAGTGTGACCGTTTACGTATGGATTAAACGAACGAACAAGATTTGGAGATTCAGAGCGAACAAAACGAGATTTGGATTAAGCGAACAAAACGAGATTTGCCCGCATATTTTTGTGTTATTCTTAATTGTTGACACTTCAAGCTTTAAGCTTGGTTAAGCGCCATTGTGACTAACGTTTAGTTTAATTTCAAGTGTGAGATTTCACGGCGATTATATTTACCGTTCTGATGTTTCGCTCTTATTGTTCAAGGTTTACGCATTCAACTGTTACGGTTTTTAATGGGTTTACTATGCTTTTTTACTTCAAATCAAAAGTAAGAATGTTTTAATAGCAAATTATAGATAGTTATTTTTTACAAGGAACTAATTTTATTGTAGTTGCTTCTTTGTTAGTTGCAAAATATCAACATCCAATTTAGCTTCGTTGTTCTTCAGGTAAATAAGATAATGTCGCCGTAGAAACATTATAAGCTAACTAGCTGGCCATAAAACTTCATTACTTTAACTTAAACAGATAACTAGACTTTAACTAAGTATAATGGAATAAAAATAATATTCCAATTTATGCTCTATTGCTTTTATATATTGCAGCTGAAATAAAACACTCTTTTGGACTACTTAGCTTAACATACATAACATGAAAATAAAATTTGTTTGAAAAAAAATTCGTAAATTAAATATTCTATCGACGACAATTTTAGCGTCAAATAATTGTTAGAATATCATTGACCATTTCTTTTTTTCCTGTTATAAGTCTGTTATAATACTCTGATTTCCTTTATTTCTTAACAACTTATAAACATGTATCGTATTGTTTTAAGATGTTTAATGGTAAGGTTATTGTCATCGGGTTCCTCATCAGGCGTATGTAACTAATAATATAATATAACAAATTAAAAATATATACATATTTTATAACAAAGCCTCGCATAAGAACACCATTGAACTTAGTAAATCGCTATCTCCCGTGACTCGAAACGCATGCTACCTTTGTTTATGAGTCAAAAGGACTCAGGTGGCGGTAAACAGCACCTTGCGATGTAACAGCCTAAGATAACCAGACTACTGCATTATTCCTATTGTGTTAGATATTAGAAATAGAATACCTCGCCCGCTCTTGCAAGAACTGCGCAAGATAGCGGGAAATCTAGTAATTTAGGTGAAACTTTAAATAACTGAAAACAAGGACTTTTTGATTTAAATATGAAAATATAAATATTAGAGTAAATGTATAAATAATGAATAAATCGATGAAAATAGTTAAGATATCAAATAAAATAATATGTACTATTATTAAGTCAATGAAGATTTGCAAACCAGTTCACTCTTGAATGAAGTAAATTTTAAATATGGATGTAGTTTACATAACAATTATTTACCAACAAAATATGTATCGAATGGAAGCACAATGCATTATTAAGGGACTAAATTAAAACGGACTGTAACATAGTATTAATTTCAACGTGAAATTCATCAACAACTTTAATCGTCTAAATGGACCTCTTTGAGCCTATTTCTAATCTTCATTAAAAAGCAAAAAAATACAATCAAGTCGATACTGAAGTAAGTAATTAAATATACTCAAAAACAGCAACTCATTTGTTTAAAATTGATACCATTAACACCCTCATTGTTTATCTACATTTAATAAAACAGTTAAAATGTTAAATTGAACAGGCGTTCATTTCGCTGACACGAATATAATTTGTATCGACGAATGATCATAGCCGAATTATTATATCGGATCGAATATTTTGCCTTTCCGTATATATGTCAGGCGCAGTGCTAATTGTTAGGGGAGAATGGGCGATTCGCTTTTCAATGGCCGACTCCATACGATTTTCCTATTAAATAATTCGATATTTCATTCACATTTTTATTGCCCCATGCTTCTGGCGGTTATGAATTTTGCACTATGCATCGACTTTTTATTCGCCATTATCGTTTTCGGGTGGAATAAAAAGCGGTTCTTCTTTTGTCAATTTCGATGGTTCGGATGCAGATTGAAGATTTAACGATGTTGTACCGGTTAAAATCTGACTGTGAATAAATAGTTTTCGAAATCCCATTTCTTTATAAAGATGTTTTAAATATTAAAAGAGGGTAAACGACATTTCCTATAGTATTGTAATTGATACAATTTTATATCTATATTTATAGTTAAATGCATTTTACGAAAAATTACTAATATAATATTTAATTCCATTACAATATATAACATGTCACATATTACCAGCTTAACTAACTCCCCAAACAGACGAATCAATTTGATACAATGATTGATACGTCCCGCTAAATTGTTGAAAATATGAAAAATATATCAATTTATAACTGGGAGTGCATTTCTAATCAGCCTGCTGGCACGCGCTCAGTTTAAGCCTCAAATTAATAGTCTGTCTTCCAAAACAATCGCCAGAATCGGTCAAGTGGATTTGAACATTTATTTCCCACATAACTGTTAAAGCTGGCGACGGGCCAGACTACCTTTACGTAAGGAAGATACGTCACAGCTAGTACTTAGGTGATTGAGTGATTACTTCCTAGTGTAAGCCGAATGTTTTTGTTCAATTTTGAGCTTATTGTACGATGTATGTACCTACATACGTATACATGTACATGTATACGGCTAATTTATATCGTGTAGCATAAAATTACGGATAGTTAAAAAAAATATTTTTTCTTATTATAATTGTTTTCTTTTGACCCTACTATTTTAGTTTCAGAGTAAAATAAAAGTTTTATATAAATACTATTGAGAAATCTTAATATCACTGTTTTAATGACTTTTTATACGGATTTAATGTTTACTGACACACTGTTAAAAATACCACTCACCAATATTATTTAAACGATCACATTACAGATAAACAAATACCACAACGAATAAATAATGCTTTCCTATTCCAAATTATATAATAAAATGGCAACTTGAACGGATTTTATACTGAAAGTGTCACTAGCTTTCACCTCCACCTGTTTACGGCAATCTATCTCAAACGTGTTAGCTAAGATCTCTGCTTTGGCTGCGGGCCAATATCAACAGCCTTCTGACGTCCCTAACTGTTGGATTTAATGGTGCTTTTATTAGAAACACCTTACGGTACCTGGAAACGGTCACCGTTTATATCATTCTATAAGATTTGCTATGACATCTCATCGCTTCTGCATTCAAGTAATCAAATTAATATTTATTTATTTTACAATTTATTAGCCACACTTAAGGATTCATCAACAATCATTAACACAAAAATATATATGTACAATACCACTTGGCTGTGATTTCAACTAAACATTGTAATATTAATAATTAATAACGTTAAACTAAAGTGAAGTGTCTATATTTTACAATCAATATATCGTTATCCCGATATGGACCAGAAAAAAATCGGATAAAATATCATATGTATTTTGTCAGATAGTTTTAGTTCTAGAATGAATACCATTTATTTAACCGATAAATCTTAGAGCTTAATTTAATTCTGGCAATATGTGACTAAGCTTCGACAAGTCTCTAGAGAGACGTTGTTTTGGTCAACGACATGAGATTGGATGTTCAGTTTGTATTGATACAAAATTCGTCACCTTATCTGATATATACTCTTAATCTTCAGTAAATAGAAATTCGGCATCAAGTAATTCCTTATGTGTGTTTATGTTTTGTGTGGTAAGTGGGACGTCAGAGTTCATCTTTCTTATCTTATTACTACTTTTAAGTTCATACATACGAAGTCAATAAACCAAAATCAACAAGGATACCAAATAAACAAAACATGTGTCGACACCAAACTCGAAACTCACATTCATCACCAAATAATTTAAAATTAACATACAAATTTCGGAAACAAATTTCCGAAGCACCTCCCAAGTCGAATGGCACTAAACTTTGAAATTCAAACTTTGCGAAAACCATCTGCAAGTTTTTAAAAAACTTTTCTGCCGTGTTAGCGAAATTGAAATTTATGCGATCGCGAGTGCGCTATCATGGAATTTTAACTAAATCATTTTCTAGCTTCGATGACATTATAATAACTGAATGGATTGCAATTGGTTTTGGGATATAACATCATCTATGAAAGTGATACAGGATTGAATTAATTATGTACATCATCTCCATAAGACATTACGATCTATTTCCTGAGACTGGAACTCCTGGTATCTATCATCAAGGAGTTGCTTTAATCTAACCAAGGCATTGCGATATCCGTTACGATCATAATATTAGACAAATACAAATGAAGTAAAATGAAAGACTAACTGAGTTTGGTTAATCATTGCATCAATATATAGATTAAAAATAAAGGTGTAAGACCTTTATTTATTATACAAATAATGAAATAAGGACCATCTGATCTTGTTTAAGATTATTTTTATATCAGCGTAACAAATCCCACTTTGTCTTTCTTATCGTGTTTTTTCCTTCATAATCTTTTTTTTCTAACACATTTAACAAGACAAAACACCTTATTTACTAAATCCAACATCCAGTTATACATATAGGAAAATAAATTTGAAAATCCTCTTTCAACAATGTTTACTGACAAAGTTTTTAGCCAACCGAACGCTGGCAACAAGTTTGACTTTATTCCCAGCATTCTAGTTGTGGATGAAAACAGTTTCGTATTGGTTATGTATGCATTTGAGTTACATTCGATATTAAGTAAGAACTTGAGGATATATTTTATAATTAAAATAAACCCAGAAAAGGGAAAGGAACACGTCATTTCATATCAACTTGGATGAATATCTATCCTATGAATTTGAAAGAGTAAAAAACAAGCTAAACAGCTAAATCAAAAACAAGAAATATGCAGACAAGAATACATTATAAAAGATAGAAAAAAAACAAGACAATTTGCTGAAGTAGACTCTTTGATAATCCCTCCAAAATATCGTATTGATCAAAGAGTTGTTATCAAACTTACATGTTATCAGGTTACACGTTTTGTTTACCCGTAAAAATAGGGTTGGCATTATTAGGTTTCTTTCCCATTTCTCAGGTAGAAAATATTGAATTTATTCCACATTTGGATCTCTCGAATACCGAAGGGGCTACCGTGACTTTTATGGCCCGGGCAATCCGTGCCATACGATATTAATCACAAAACCTGGATCCTCATAACTTTATGCACTTGAATATTCTATCGTAAGCTTTCTAATGCATTATCAGTGATTATTTTTAAAATAGAAGCCATAGCCATACTCATAGACGAAGCTAATTAAAACTTTAGAGGAACCAAAAAACATTTGTAAATAATATTTCCCACGTTTTGATTTTTACTTCTAAATATATGACCATTAAGTATATTATGTTATTTACTGATAATTGTCGGCAAATTTTAACCTAACCTATTCACAATTTAGAAAAACAATTTAATAATGTTTATTGGGTAGAACAATAAGTCATACGCCGAAGCATATTGTAAGAATATTTCCAAGGCCTGGAAAAATCGGTTATTGGGCAAAATGATCGCAAATATACGAATGGACAGGCCGATTTAGATTCCGCTCGTTCGCTAGGGTTTATAGGTTATCTATCGGATTGGACTGGACCTCATTGGCCGAATTTATGTGATAGATAATTGCACAGTCGAGCCTTTTTACTACAATTGTACACGGAAATAGAATAGCCTAATTTTCGGTTCTGTGGTTTCATTTTGGTTAATATAATTCTATAAATTGTGCTTCAAATGAATAGAAATGTGTAGGTTTGATTTTATGTGTCTCAAATAATTTATCATTTAGTATCCTTTGTTTTCATTTGGTTCATAGAAAACTTCTTAGGTCTCAGAATACCAATGGTTTTGGTACGCTTAAACACATATACACAAATGCAAATGCAATTTCACAAGTTATAGACCACAAAACAAAATAGGACTACTAATAAAACAGACTATTGCGTCCATCTTCGTCTCCACAAATGGTTTAGCGTTTGAAGTATGCAAATTCCGTTGTATCAGCTCGCATAAGTTTAAAACTAGTCTGTTTTACGAGCAACCATTGCGACCAAAAATTCATGCCCCTTTTCACCACAGATAAAACAAAAATGGAAAAACATTTCTGGCCCCAAAATGGGAATCTGTGATTTTGTTACATGAATTTTTTAGCTGTCACGTAAAGCCCGTTTAGAAAAGAAAAATGTAATCCTCCCGAATATTATAATACAGTTTTACGGCAGATTCCTTCGTAATATGTTGCTTAATGAGGTTCTTGTGTTTTCATTAAGATGTATTTTATATCTGAATAAGTTTGGACATCGAGACATTGTTATTATGTTAAACAGTAGGGTGGATATTAGTAACATATTTTTGCTTGTTGTTTTATTTTGAAGAGTACATATAAACTTCAAATTTATTAGTTATGTTGAAGAGGTCTTTGTTAATCAGTAAGTATATATTTAAGGCAGTGTATTTAAGGCAGTACAAATTACAATAAAATCCGGAATTATACCCCACATAGAGTTAGTAATAATTTTATCCAACCTTATGGAGTTATCCTTACTTATACTGAGAGATCAGTTCCAGCCAGATTTGTCAACATTTGTTTCAAAAAACTTATGTTCAATGACTCTTGTTATAAACAACTACCAATATAGTTCGAAGTATCTCGGGCGGTCCCATAACTTGACCTATAAAACGCCCAAGGAATATTTTTTGCCCCGTTATCTTTGAAATAAAAATCGTCACGCACAAACCACAAAGTGTGCAAAAGATGGCCGACGACCCACCGCTCTGTGAATAATAGATCATCTTTGTCCCAGTTATTGGAGTTTACAATTTCACTGTTTTATTGTTGACTTTTTTTGGTGAACTCTTTCAAAGTCAAAGTCAAAGTCAAACGTATCTTAATACAACTAGGCTACCTATATTAACACTTTTGAATCGTCATGGTATTGTCACTTCTCTTTTGAGGAAAACTTTTATCGTTATGTTACCACATAATATATAAATATACTTTATCATGGAGTTAGCGAAATATAATAATGTAAAACATGTTTATTTATTATGCCTCAAATTTATCTGTAGCAAGAGACATATTTAAATTATATTATAAAGATAATATCAATATGGTGGACTAAAAAATCCAATGGATAATTGAAAATGTAATGGCGTGATTATATGTTTGTAATTATTATTTAAAAGTTTTGAGACATTTACACCATGGTGACGACTATAATGGTAGGAAGAATTATAATTGTCTAAGTAACGACACAGAGCGTAACAGCACTTTAACTTGTTTAATGTAATATGTCAAATGTATGGATAGAAAGAGGTAAAAATCTTACATAGTTTTGAGTAAAGAAAGTTAAAATGACGGAGAGCATAATATTTCATTTAGGTATAAGTCCGACATAATCCATGATCCTTATCCATATATGAATGCCCATAGGTATAGTACGCGTCACGAATCTTTAGCGCTGAACGAAACCTGCGCAGAAGTCAAAAATAAGGTATCGAGGTAATGGCGCGGCGCGCGGGGCACGTGATCGTCGAGTGCGCGAGCGTTGATTGGTTGTCCCAGTCGTGTTGTCTTTCCCGCACCAATACGTCAATTACGAGCGCGATTCTACCGATACGCAGCTAATCTCGTCCAACGCTAAACATAAATGACGCGTACTATAAGAATTTCACTACTACTAACACTACCTTGTCATCAAGTAACGCTCCGCTTTCCTCTCTCGCCTACAAAGAGATCGGATAACTAAGTTAGTTCAGGTGCCAATTGGGTAGCGTTGTTTTAGAACATCCGAACTTTGCCATTCCCGAAATTACTATAAAAGCAAACCTCGTATAGTTAATCGGATTTGTTAGTCTGATAGTTAATTAGGGGAGCTATTTTTTATAAATTTTTATTATGTATTTGGTAAGATATACGTAAAATAATATAACATTATTTTGTACTTGATGTTTAAATTGATGGAGAGTATAATAATTAAATCTATATATATAAAACAAAAACGGGTTTGTTACTAACCATTTTTCATTGTTTTTGGTTCCTAGGTGTGTCCCCGCCCCGAATAGCAGAATTAATCTTAAAAATAATGAAAACTTTATAAGGGGGGTCAAAGTTAAGATGAAAGTCCACGCGGACGGAGTCGCGGGTAACGGCTAGATATGTAATAAAATAATTCTTTATCTATTTTTTAACACAATTAAAAAGTAAATATCTATAACAATTAACGTCAGTAAAATTTATATCTTAATAGAAGCCTCTATGAAAAAACGATTGTTCCTATGGCAGTTGTCATCTCCAAAACAAATGCTATAGGAATAGTGGCAGCTTCCATTTCATTTATTTGCTTAACAAAAAATATATACATCAATAAGATTTGTTTGAAAAAAGCAGTAAATAATAAGCATTTTCACATAGCCACACGTAATAGAATGATAAAATAATTTGTATCAAAAATCTAGCTCAAAAAACACATTCTAGCAATGAAAACGAAATAAAATCAACGCTAGGAACAGTTATTTGCTCAGTTGCTTTTGAGGAACGCGATAAATATTGTGCATTTATTTATTAGCGAGTACAATCACGTACAAATTTGATTTACAGTTATTATTTTATCAACTTCGCCTGCGCCGTGATTTATTTTGTATGGAAAATTATTTTTTCGCACATTGTTTCAATAAATCCACATAACATTTCAATGTGTGATTTAAAATATTTTTGCTTTATTATTGCCATAAAAATTACTTACTTAAACAGTATTTACCTTGTATTTGACCATTAAAAACCATTATACACTTTCAATAATTTTACTTTTAGATATTTTCGATTTTGTAATTTTTAGGTAAAAAAAGTTACCAGTTAAATTTTAAATGTATTAAGATAACGATGCAATAGTTTTTTTGTATATTTGAAATTGTGGATAGTTTTTTTATAAAGATTTTTTTTATGTTTTCAGTGTATCTACGGCTGCTATGTCCACTCCGCCATATTGCCGACGTTCCACAGACGGTGCTACTGGTTGTTACAAGTAAATACCATTTTTTAATACTTGTTAAGTACACTTTTGATATACATTTATCTATATTACTTCCTATTACCTACAAGATACGATATATAAGTTCTTCTTTGTCTAATGTTAATTGTAAAATATAATATTAATATTATTTCCTTTAATTTAAAATATGCCTTAAAATGTAAAACAGTAAACATAATATAATAAACAACGTTCAATTCAACTTTCCAAAAGCAAAGGTTATCCAACGTATATCAAAAATATTTCTCAAAACATTTCAAATCAACATCTTATATAAATCCGTTCTCAGTTTGAACTCACTTGATGTTTACCTCCGCGTTTAATCCGACTTACATATCTAAAAGCTAGCCGGTATAAATGCGAGAAGTTTGCAAAATTCCATTAATATTCCAGCGATTCAAGTGAAAATATATCAGAAATATTGAACTGGAAAGTCCAATTCGCGGTTCTATCAATTTCATGAGAGGCAGGTATCAAAGACGCGTATATCAAGATTTTATATCTCCGTAAAAGCTTCGGCGCTGAGTCTGAAAAATTGTATCCTTTAGAGAGTTTGTCGTTTTAATAGCGCGTGTTGGATTCGTCTGATCCCTACATTGGCGATTTATCATTTAATATTTTAATCTGCGAAGTGTCTTGGGATTTGAGCAGACGAATGTTATGTGCACGCGTTTCTTGTTTTGAAAGCTACCGACGGTTCTTTGCTAGGGAAGTAATGTAACTTTATTTTTGTTCATTAGATATTATTAAGTCTGACTTAACATTTTAGTACTTGAGAAACTTACGTCATAGTTAGCAGTTATTATTTGTTTTATTTTTTTTTGATAGAGAGAATTATACGATTTTTCTTCGCGACCGTACCTTTAATTAAACACACCGACCATTATAAAATGGCATTTGGAAAACGCCATGAATTCCACAGTAGGTTTAGATTGTGGCCAAAACGCCGACACGTAATTGAATTTCTGATGGCGACGCAGTCGGTGTAACAGGTGTCGATGTATCGATAGCGCCTCACTAAAGTATCGATTCACATCACTAGTGCAGTTGCAAGTAAATAAATGCTTTGATTATGCCGTTCAATGTCTATTTATATAGAAAATGTATCTATAAACATTGTTTGTATAAAAATTATATTAAAGTAAGTGTAATTATTTAAAATGTTAGCACGTTTCATTGATGTATTTAGTTTATATTTATTAAATAATATAAATTTTATTTACGTTTAAATCATAATACGTATAAAAAACTAACACAAGACAATTAAAAGTTTTCAATTGTCGTTAGCTCTTAGATATTCCAAGTCCCATAAATATGGGATGTCCATTAGGGTAGGACAATTTGAAGTTCGCTTGTAATTTTAGTGTTTATATCTTTATAGGCAAGGGGAAACGGGCAGACAGGTCACACAAGGGTAAGTTACCCTTAAAAGAATTACCCTTACGTAAAATAATAGCCGCTAGTTAACAAGAAAATAAGCATATTAATCTACTACAAATTGAGCGGATGCTTTGTGACGTCAGAATAAAGTCACCTTATTCTGACTGTACAATCGAGCATAATTCTAAATTTAAAAAATATTTTTTTGTATGATGATACCTATGGGCCATCATAAAGTTTTTTGTTAAAAGTATATCAATATTTATTGGCGGTTTTAATTTGTTAGCAAGGTACTTAATGACGGTATAATATTTTTTGTGTAGAATATACTATTAAATAAAAGAACTTGAGATGCGTCACCAACTGAGACGACAACTAAGGGGATAATATTTTTTTTAATCCCTTATTTTTATGTTTTAATTTTGGCATCTTTTATTGTTCTTACATTCCTCTTATCTGTTTTAATTTTCCTAAAATAATAAACTATATATTATTGTTAGGATTACGGCATTATATTTAGACTAAGATAAATGAAATTTTCTAAGGCTATGGAATAAAACTTACAAGAGCTTATGAGCCTGTAATCAAATCGTTTGGTGAACATATTATTTAATTAGGTATGAAGCAATAGCGCCTTTAAAATGGAAATCAATCAAATAATACGCTATTCATTTATTAGTTTAGTTATTATTTTCTACATAAATGTCTTTAAAACACAAAAATGGAACCAATATTATATGTCCATTGAAAAAGGAAAAACATTTGAAATCACAACTTGTTCTAAAACCTAGAACATTCAATTATTATCCCCAACTCCAATAAACATGTTGTTTATCTGTTTATTGTTTGTCTATGATAATAAATCTAGAAATAGTCTTAGCCCCTCTGAGATCGTTGGATAACTTTTAGCTGTGATAAAAGTTTTAAAATTGAAGGGTTGACAACCGTTGTTTGCTGAAATGTATTGAGCTTATATGTTTATATGTGGCGTATGCCAGTCTTTTTTTATTAGTTAGTTATTAAAGATTACGAATGAATATGAAGTTGTTTGGGGCAGCTGTTTACGTTGGCTTATTGCGTAATGAAATATTAAGATATCCTACCTAAAATGTTACAAATTATACAACAACAATTGTTCGATGCGTTATCTTCGCCTTGATCAAATTACTATCGTGACTTTTTTAATATTTTTTGGTTTTTATACAGTTTCATATATGGCCACTTGTTTTAAAATATAAAAAATATGAATTTTTCACTTAAAAATTATACAACGCGCTGTCAAGCGGTGCTCGCCAACAACTGTTTACAACGAATTATCACGTTAACAACGAGTTAATGAAAAACCACAATAACTCCTATAAAGTGCACGTGGCGAATGGCAACCCTGTCGGCGGCCATTACATAAATAATGCCGCCATGTTTATTGCCACCATTTTGAAGACAAATGGATAGTTATTACTGCGTACTCCGCTTTACATTCTCTCCCGTTGGAAATTAAAATATTGTTTACTTATTTTATAGTTTTAACTGCGTGAGAGTCGTTCTAGCGATATTAATCCCTACTCGTTCTGATGTTACGATGCGGCGCCTACTAAATTCGTTCTTGCTGTATTATATGGATGGGAATTCTTTTATGACCAATACAAAGACTTTAAGACGGATTGTATTGAAATTATTCGTTTTACGTAAGGCAATGATACAGTATTATTCTTACTGAAAACGTTAGAGTCTATATATATTTCACCGATTCGAAGGAAAAGTTTTGGGTTGCTAATTCTCTAATTATCGAATACGTCAAAAAATGAATAAAAAACAGGTCAACTGTAGACTTCCAATAACGTTTGTCATTGTTAAAAATGATCACTACTGAACTATAACATTTGATATACAAAACAAAAAACATGGAATTGAAAATTTTGTGATAACATAGTACTCATTGTCTGAGAGCAATAAGAAAATTAGATTTCATAATCTAAAATTTAAAATAAATCAGACAACCATAAACCAATCATCAATCTTTCAATCAATCACTCACTCACAATCAACAATTCCAGAATCCAGATATAGTCCTGGTACACTACTTGAACGTGCCGTACCCAGATGACAACAAGCTAGCTACAGTAGCTCCGAGCCTCGCGCTGTGGGCTGATAAGAAGGAATGGACGAAGGACGAACTCGTTAGCCAGCTTAAGCCTATGTGTAAGTCTATAGTCTATACCAATTCCAAAGTGTGTTTGTGAGTGAGAGAGAGTAATGATTTAGAGTAAGTTTGGAAAATTGTGCGAGTGAAATGTGTAAATATTACTAAAGTAGTTTTAATAATGATTTTAGCTTTGGTTTGACTAATTATGCTATAGCAAGTAAGTAAATACATATTTCGATTGTTCTTTAGCAAAAAAATGAAAATTAAAATATACATTTTTTTTTCTAAAATAAGAGTTATGGTTATCGTCCTCACTTTTTTCTTATTTATTGGCTCTAATGTCAAATAAAGGTGCAATTGTCTAAAATTCTTTTCAAATTTAAGAAAACATGACGTTATCGCCATTAGGCTCCCCTCATAATTTAAGTGCACAAATGTACGTGTAAACTTTTTGCGGCAACTTATTAGCATATTAAATGGTCTTGGCAGAGGTCTGAGTTCTAATCAAATAGTTGTCACCCTGTCGCCTTTCATAAATGTTAAGTACTGTAAATTAAAACGCAACAAGCAATGCTCGCTCCTCATTGCATATTTATAAAGAGAGCGAGTGATAAATTAATTATAACCAATTAATTCTGATCCTCATAAATGTGGATCGTTAAAGCAATGTTCAACATTCACTATGTTTATTGCCGCGGTTTGAAATCATCAGTGTATTAATATTTCGCACCAATTTATCAAAAGCTATAACTGTCGAGGTTTCGTCTTTTTATTTACTGTTCGATAATTATGAATATTTTTGAATCATTTTTGTCTTTGGTTTCAGTCTTCAGTGAAGATGAACCGGATCTCAACGGCGAGTTGGAAATATCGGTAGGCGCTATTAATTTTATTAATTAACACGTCGAGTGTGTCAATAATGAGCTTCGCGTACGAAATTCAATTCAGGGTAAAATGTTTCAGACGGCGGAAACGGTGGAAACTATAGTGGGTCAGTTGATGGAGAAGCAGAGAGCGGCGCGAGCTGCGGCCCTCGCCAGGCAGCTGGAGTGCGGCTGCCCCGACTCCACGTGCCAGGACTCGCGGACGTGCGCGCACCCGCTGCGCCGCGTCCACGCGTCCAAGCCGCCCGCCTCCGGCCACCACGTGTCGTCCACCACGGGCCACTCGCCGCGCCCGCTGGCCCAGCCGCCGCGCCAGTACACTAGAGACCACAGAACATCCACTCAATCTTCCCCATTACTCCTTTCCCTGGGACAAATACAAGGCGGCGGAGGCTTGCTTATCCTGAACGGTACGAGTAACGGAACACAGCAGCATTCCTCGCTAGTCTCGCCGCTGTCGGTCACGTCGTTCGTTTGCGAAGAACCCAGAGACCGATACCGGCAACAATACAAACCCACGTTCGTTCTGAAACGCGAAATCCCCGACAACCAGCCGACATCCTGTATTAATAAAACTGAAACTTACGAGATAGAAACTCGCATAGAAGGCAAGGTAGATTTGGATAGCTTTGATAGGAAAATAAAAGTAGAACCGAGGAGTAGGAGTCATATAATAGCGAGCGCGCCGGCCACGCCTTCCAGATACCCCGATCTCTTAGAGCGGTTAGAGAATAAGGTGCAGACCGATAACTGTGATGATACGTTAGTTTTGTTAGGAACGGATACGCATTTAGAGACTTCCAGCGGATTCTTCGATGAGACGCTGGAGTTATCGCACGAGGACATTCAAAAGACCTTGTCAGCGAACATGCCGACCTGTGAGCTGGACCGAAGTGTGGTGCGGTCCACTGAGACGGCCAACGTGATGGTGTCCGGGATCGATACCATGGACTTTATAGAGAGTTGTGAGGCTGTAGCGTCGCCCACGCACGTGGTCGACGATAATGTATTCGTCAATTTGGATGCTTTCGATATGTTAGGTGATTTTCCAGAGCTGGAGGTTCTCGATCCTAGTACGATTTCCACGAATCCTATTGTAAGTTTTTACCCTATTTTGTTTTTTAATATATTTTCAGTACGCATTAACAGTAAATATCTTTGTTTTCAGTCTCTAATTAACAATTCGTCTCCAGCAGAGGACAGTAGTGAGAAAATGCAGACTGATTGTAACCACGAAGGTGCGCTGAGTATTACTGACTATTCTCCCGAATGGGCGTACCCTGAAGGCGGAGCCAAAGTGCTTGTAGCCGGGCCTTGGACGGAGACTTCTGATCAATACACTGTGTTATTTGATAATTTCCCTGTGCCATCGATATTAGTACAAAATGGTCTCCTGAGATGTTACTGTCCAGGTAAGAACATACATAACAAGAATCAATATTCTAGAAATTGCAATATTTCCATACCTTCTCACAATTTAGTGGTGTATATAAAAATATTATTTTTCAGCGCGTAGTTAAAATTAGGACAAAAATCCAAAAACTCATCCAAAGCAGTCCTATTTACAGATTTAGTTCAATTTATTAAGGTATTTAAAAGAAAAGTACGAACATCTAACGCTAGCTGATCCGTGCCCACTTTGTTGGGCATAACTTTAATAATCATATTTTATTTTTGTAAGTTTATTATATAACGTATAATGTGGCTAATTGTGACTTCTATTGGTAAATTTTTATAATCAGTTCAGTAGATCCGAAGATTACCCCTAACAATTTAACAAACTCACAAACTACTTCTTTATAATATTAGTATAGATTACTCGAAATGTAAATGGTATCCTTATCACTGCTATAGAATGATATTTGCTATACAACCAGGAATATTATAAAAATTAAAAAAAAAAATTAATAAAAATAGGAAGGCAAGGACTTGAAACAGAAAACGTCTTCCTTCCAGCTCACGAAGCAGGCCTGGCTGCGCTGCAGGTGGCTCGCGGCGGGCGCGTGGTGTCGGACAGCGTGGTGTTCGAGTACAAGGCGGGCCCGGCGCCCGCGCCCGCCTCGCCCGCCTCCGCGCCGCTGCCCTCGCTGGACCTGCGGAGGTTCTCGCTGCTGCAGCGCCTGCAGCGCCTCCACGCCCGCCTGCAGCTCAAGACGGAGCCCGTGGACGACAACAACCAGGTCAGCTTGTCAGACTTAGCTTGATCTAACTCGCTTCTTATATCTTATAAGATACTTCTCGTAATAAAATATCAAAAATCGTATAAAGTTTAGCCGATATTAACCAAAGAAATATTTTGGTTAAAATTTGTCACTGTTGAATTGACTTTAATGTGCCTTTGATATTATGAAATAAAACATTTCCATACATTGTTGTAGCGGCTCTTGGGAAGCAACTACATATTTTGATGATGAGTGTGAAAACAATAAGATGTTATGTTGAACTCAATTTAATCGATGTCAATGCTCATTATATATCGCGCGATCCGCTGACGCCAGGGCTTTGGTGTACGATTAACCTACTTACGAATACAATTGTATTAAATACTGTCACAATCATCACTCGTTTAACTCAAAAATATATAATAATCAATTACAGGTTGAAGACGTCCAACTGTATTCCAACCCTAAGTTCGAAGATCGTCTAGTTACATTCTGCCATTCGCTCAGTGTCCGCTCGGCTGGCACTTCTGAAGGCTTTGCCACAGAGCCCAGTGAGGATGGCTCCACTATCCTTCATTTGGCTGCGGCTTTAGGCTATACGAAGTTGACGACAGCCTTGCTGCGTTGGCGGCAGGATGATAATAGCTTGGCGCTGGAGAAAGAAGTCAATTTGGGGGCACGGGACAGTGATAATTGTACACCTTTGGTAAGATTTCACTTATTTTCATGGCTAATGATAAAAAACAATTTTTTCACTTCCTATTTTAAAAGCCAATGTATAAAAACAACAAACACCGACTCATTGACCGACACAGAATATAACTTTGTCACATGAAATCTGGCATCCTGGCCGGGTCGCCGTGTGCGGCCTGGCGTTGAGGTGAGGATGAGACAAATTATACGTCGTTTTCTTTTTGATGATCAATTTATAATATTATACAAAACAATTTAATGATGATACATATACTTCAAGTTATATTATGTATACAACAGAAATGTGTGGTCATATTTAAGGATCTCAAAGAATACCTATTTCAAATTAATGTATTAAAAATTCATTTCATTTGAACTCTATAATCAATAGATATTTAAATTTATCGATACTACGACATTACTTTAAAGTCATGTCGTATATCAATAAATAAAATAATAAATCTCAGATACGTTTATTTTAATGCGGGGATATAGACTATCTATGAGCATCTGAACATCACGCAAAAATATGAGCACACATTTCTGTTCCACGTCGTATACTGTATAGTAAGGGCGGTCCCGGCAGATGGTGGCCAGCGCGGCGGGGCACGTGGACACGGCGGTGGTGCTGGCGCGCTGGGG